>JAPEVG010000206.1:7500-23995 GCA_029747595.1 Trametes cubensis | reverse complement strand
CNNGTGCTCRTGTTGCCCATGCYAGTGCTTGATAGAATGGTGGAGTATATTATGAGCTTGCCGTCTGTGCCGAAGTAATTGTCCTTCCAATGAGTTACTCTACTTGAGNAAGGAGGGCTCAAAAACGATTTGTCGGCGTACTCGAAAGCCGTTGTCCGTGGCCCAGGAGGAGTATTTATATGAGGTGGTCCCAAGGCAGCCTCCTTCGAGACAAGTATTAAGAAAGATGGCTACCACCNNATACGCCCAGTGGCGTCAGCGGTTTTTCTCCAACTTGAGTTGCGCTYGCATCGAATCAGGAGGGATAGGRCAGGGCGCATAGCCACAACCTGGTGTCGCRGGTAAGTCGTCGATTCGGATGRGGATGGTAWAATGGAAGSGCTGACTGACGTAGCAGAGCAATTAGCCCTCAGCCACTCACGCAAAAGATTCTCGGAAATGAACAGCGCCGCGACATCTGGCGATGTTCGAGGSCACAAGCTRCCCWYCACGCAAAAAACAGAANCCTCAAAGSTCCGGSGGYGCCCATGTATGGCGGGAAGAAATGRGTGCGTAGCCTATTGNTCCTGACGATATATTGCTACWGACAGCGTTCAAAGCAGCCACGCTTGGAGCTGTYTACTCGTGTGGCACGGTCAAGACGCGTCGAAGTCAAAGCGAAGACGCATGCTTTGTCRATGCTGGTCCCCAGAATAGGGCCGGGATGTGGTCCACAGCTTCTTGGCCACRCCCTRCATTATTTGCTCGCTCATATAWCGGATCCATACCTTGCTCACCCGCATTCATCTCCACAACTCCCGTTAGCCATGMTCTYCTCCTACAACGACTCCTTCACCYATGATGCAGCCGCRTCCTCTGTACCCTTTGCGGACGTTCGCAACACTACCTCCAGTYCTCATCGYTCACCGCCGCGCATCGTTCCGTCTCCTGGCTCAGAAAATGTGCCATCTCCGCGCGAACCTGGGGCAACACGGAGTGAAGACTGGGAATACGCCAAGGTCCTGGACGATATGGGGGTAGAATCCTCGGAAGGCGAGGAGCAAGAGGCGCTCTACGACAGCATCCCGGGGTTCGACGATGGCTGGGACGAAGACGATACTGACAATACATCACAGCCAGAGTCCTTCGTCGCCCAAGCTCGAGGCTCTGTTATAGACGATGCGGATTCTAACCTGGAGTCGGAGTCGTTCGCGTTGACCCCATGCGTCCTCTCCTCTGACGACGTTGCAAGTACCGGTGATTCTTCAGAGGAGGAGGAAGACTGTCAGGAGGCCGGAAGTGATACTTCGTCTTCTGACGATAGTAGTACGGAGGACAGCAGCAGCTCAGACGAYTCAGAGTCACTCGCCATAGAGGGCGATGTCTCGGATGATGGAGATGACGAGACACGGTCTTGGCCATCGAATGCCGATGAGCGGAGCAACAGTTCTGGTTCGTACGAGTCTANNANCTTCCAAAAGGTGAGTAATGCGTCTCCTYCCACATCGTCCCCATCCTAATATACTCATGCTTAGCACCATTCGGCGACAASGTCATATGCAAATATCAAGCCGGTCCCGTCTCAAGCGGTGAGGCGTTCTGCGCGACTGGCGGTTGCGCCAAAGCGGACTTCAGCGGAGGACGRTCTGACAGACACGGAAAGTCTTTCACCTCGCCCTACTAAGCGTGCCAGRTTCGTATCCGAGTCACAAAGGACATCCATCCAACCTAAGACTGTGGATGGGAAGACCTCACAACGTACACGGTCATCCTTGAAACCCGTGAAAGCTCGACCGGTCGCGCAAAAGAAGACAGGCGGGGCTGGCTCACGATCCGGACGTATTCCTGCTTCGTTYCTTCAGAAGTGCGTCGCCAATACGCCATCAAGGGTMKCATGCGGYGCCGAAGGATGCGRAACKATACTCAACCTCAAGGACCTGAAGAACGCACATGAGCACCTTCGTAGCCATTACGAAGACGAAGAGCTCAATGCCGCGCAGATACTATGTGCCTGGTCTGGTTGCGGAGAGGTTATTTCGAACCGCGGGAACACCGGCGAACTCCTGCGTCATTACGACAGAGTCCACCTCCAACTACGCTACGGATGTCCTGGGAAATGCACCGATAACAAGGGGAAAGCGCGGACGTGGTCCCGGCCGGATGCCTTGACGCGCCATGAGCGCACTAATCCCTGCAGTCATCGTGAGTCTCCTTCCCGGAGGTGATACAGAGCCTCCCAAGCTGACCATGAAATCATAGTCAAAACACATCCTATCCCAAGGACGACCTCTGGCGTGGAAGGCTAGGTGAATAATTCAATGCTAAGTAAACTCCAAATGATAGCCTCGCGTAGGTTCTTCGATCCGCGTCTRGTTGAGAGGATGTAKATCTGACACGTTCCGTACTAGTGRGGCCGACAGTGCCATCACTAAACTGCGATGCATTRCAGAATCCACTGAACGCGCTGCTATATCACAGGTTGTAGAYACCTCGAAGTGTGGCAACCTTGGTGCTCCCATCTTGGTCGATCGGTATCTCCTGGAGCGTCYGATGCGTTGTCTTTGTTCYGTGCTTGCCGAATGCGACTGGTGGACATGYCACCATTACGGCAATAACTTTCAGAACTTCAAGCTCAAGCCTTCAGTAGTACATGAGACTAAACGTGTTTTCGCACGGACGCGAATCCGATGCATAGTATAACTTGGATACGTGACCGTAATGTTCGCCCTCTAGAATTTCGAATATGAAAGGCATACACAGTTGTGAGGATGCGGCGACTATGACAAAGCACTAGTACTCAACCTCAGAACTCAGGCCGCCAAAGTATCAAGCAAGAATGCACGTTGAACTTGGAGGGGTTGTTGACTCGGGACGCGCGTCGACAGTGTTTGAGGATGTGGCGCAGGTGGCCGGGGTCTCGTCGTATGGGAAACACAAACGCTTCGCCGGCATCAGCCGAAACACTCTCTGCAACGCTCTTCCAGCTTTGATCAGTACGGAAAGACCGCGAGTTCTGGGATTCTGTGAATGGACCGTTTGTCACGAGCCTGGATCTTGAGGTGTGTGTCAAAAAGCACGTAGTCTGAGTATAAGAAAGCTGAAAGCTGAAGGGCAAACAAAGTCGAATTAGGGGTGTGCTCCAACGATTTCGAGTATCGCTAGGGAGGGTCACTTTCAATCAACCGCTAAATGTCCACGCTGGGCCTCAAGGATCAATTGGAATCGATACAGCATCTTGGTTATAGCCCATACACAGTCGGCGGATGTCACTGGTAGGAAGCAGAACGCACGACGTTGAGATGCGCGAATCGACAGCAATGCGGTCCCGAGACCTCACTACTTGAGCCGAAAAAGCCCATTGCATACGAGGACGCGCGAGGGGTGCTAGCGTTTAGCGACTGTCGTGCGCCCTCGTTGAGATACCACCTAGACAAAGCGGAAGCGAAAGGAATTACAATGCGAACGTCATTGAACTTGTCCTTTCGCCACTGCGAGAGAGATGCGATGTCAGTACTATAGGAGGCGCGGTGAAGACAATGTTGAACGTACGTGAATGATGCACCAAGGCACGTCGCATTTGGGCTGGTGCGCAAGACGCAGATAGTATGTTTGTGTCCGCGTAAGCCCATTGTATATCGCTCAAGGAGATATATACGCGTGGTCTTGTCGAGCGGTTGCATTCTCCCGACGCGCTTTCCGTGGAAGAGTTCGTGCTGGGTAAGACCCCCACCTGTACACTCCGGATGCCCTTGAGAGTGTAAGGGCCGAAGATGAAACCATGGGCCGCTCATCTACCACCGCTACACCGCGAATCCGTGAGTTCGATCACATTAATTATGCTAAGAATGCTCACTCACTCACAAATATTACCTCTAGAAGCCGCCGCCCTCAGCCACTCACGCAAATATGTTACAATGCATCGCGTCGAAGGCTGCTGGAGGTGCTATGCGCCCAACCCGCTACAATGGATGCGGAACGCGAGGCCTCAATAGTCTCTTGATGGTAATGGTTGGAAGTGAGTCGAGTTCCCATCCTAGTGTTCGTGGCTAATCACAATTGCTGACTTAACCTGAAGTCGCGCGCTTGGCTTGGCTATGTTCGAGTGGGTGGCGTGGTCACGACGCGTCGAAGTCAAAGCGTCGACGCGNTTTTTTGTGCGTGTTGATTCCCGCGTTAGGGCGCGACGCGGTTCATTAACTCTGGTCATAACTCCTACCATGACCCCTAGCCACATATCGTTTTTGCCGGGCACTTTACCTCTTCGAAACCTTGTGCAGAGGTAACGCTTACATGCTCTACTGTAACATCGCTATTCATCTGAAGACTTCCCACAGCCATGTTCTTCATCGACAACGGGGCGTTCAGCTTTACTTACGCCGTGCCTAGTTCGTCCGGTATGCCCTTCTCCGAGATTCGCAACATTGCGTCAGCTTCGCCTTCGCGCCTTCAACCCGCGAGCGGGTCTGAGAACGCCGATCCTCAATCCTCGCCGAAGGCCTCATGGTGCGACGTCTCGGACGAGGACAAGGTCCTCAGCGATATGGGGATAGAAGACCCCGAACAGGAAGAAGAGTTGGAAGTATTCAAGAGCATACCTGGCTTTGACGACGCCTGGGAAGATGAAGAGCCCGACACCGTAATCGCAAGGCTTCCTCGCTCGCAAGGTGTACTTGAGGACGAACGGATTGAAGACTATGCAACCGATAATTCTGCGTATGCGGCTGATAGTGAAGACCTTTGCGGCACATCTGAAGACGACGAATCTGAAGATGACGGAGACGGTGATTCCAGCGATCCACCGTCCGTCGCTAGTGACGTTGGCTTTGCTCAAGATGTAGATGAAGACGGTGGATCCAGTGAATCGTCTACTGCTAGTAGTGATTCGGAACTCAGCGAGTCGGACGAGGAGTCAGCGGCCGAGGATGGTGTGTGCACTGATTATGTGGGATCACATGCTGTTGACCCGCTCCTCGTTCATGAAGATGACGCAAATGACATACTCGGAGGCAGCGAGCCCTCCCAAGGCGATGATGCAGACTCGTCAACTAGTAGCGTTGTGTCCGAGGTGAGCTTATCGCTCCTTGAAGCTGTTGTAGAGTCATATAGACATTCTTCATTAGGTTCTATTGTCGGTGAGAGCAGTTCACCACACACAAGCATCACCAGCCAGGGCCGTCAGACGTTCTATGCGTATTGCGGCAGCGAAACGTGACCGAGACGAAGACACGGGGGACTGGACTGTTCAATCATCTCGTCCTGTGAAGCGTGTTAGGCCGAATCGCCGCGTCGCATCTGCTCAAGCCGAATCGTCTCCGGTTCGTCAACCTACAGGAACGAGAGCACAGCAACAAGGAAACCAACGTGCCCAGCGCACCGAGCGAAAGGAGCTTACCACAAAGACTCCAGCTGTCCAACCAGGGAAGTCACGTTCAGGGCGCATTCCGATATCATTCCTCAAATCATGCGTCGCTACCCAACATACGAAGGTTTCCTGCAGCGTCAAAGGCTGTACAACAGTCCTCGACATCATGCAGCCCTTCGCGACTCGCAAGCACCTGCGTGCTCATCATCAGACGCAACTGAAAGTTGCAAAGATTCGGTGCGCTTGGGAGGGCTGCGGGGAGACAATCTCGAACGGCGGCAATGCATGTGGGCTGCTCCGGCACTACGACGAGGCCCACCTCAAGCTGCGGTACCATTGTCCAGGGAAGTGCGTAGACGGCAACGGACAAATGCGTACGTGGTGTCGCTCGGATGAATTGACCCGTCATGAACAGAGGAATCCATGTGACTACCGTGAGTCCATGTGCGATTCGTCAGTTCGCGGTTGACTGACTATTTTGCTAGTCAAAAGACACCCTATACCGAGATCAACGAGACATGTAGGCGTGCCGAGTGATGTCGACGAAGGGTAGGCCTTCCGTAGGCGATGGATCATCAAATCGCCGCCACCACAATCTCCGCAGGACCATTCGGCGGATACGATGCTCGCTTTGCGAGCCCTGGGTCGCTCCCTCAGGCCTATAAAATCCTTGGCCTTCATCGCCGTTCCGTATCGGACCCCAAGACATTCTCCTTCCCGCAAATACACCGGCGGGTCCTGCTACAGGCGTCGTGTGCCGTACCGAAGCCGACATTATCACAGCGCCTTGCACACGTATAGCTGTGCGTCGCTTTCACCACCAGTCCTCACGGGGACTGCCCACTCCTCCCCATCCCCAGCAATGCCGCCGTCAGCATGCCCCCAACCTCGGAATTCTGGCCAACCTCGCCTAACACCATGTCCTCCAACACCTCCCACGATCCACTGTCGCTTATGATATCATTCCGGATTTCCTACATAACACATGGAGTTGTATAATATATCGTTTGCATTCAGCTGCCTGTAATTTGAAGTGCTTGCACATGCGTTCTGCGCTTATGACTTGTAGGCGCGGTGGACGGGGTCCTGCTGCATTGATCATGAGCGTCTGCCACGGCCACCTCCGACCGGGTTGGCCGCTGAGCTTCACTTAACCTCGACCACCATCCGAGTCTTATGTTCCCAGTCTAGGCAAGCAGGTCTTGCAGTTAGTTCCTGACAGCAACAACTTGCAAGAAAATGCCGCCTCTGTCGCCAACCTCACGGGAAATCTGCCTCCTTGCTGCTCTCTTCGTAGGCTTGCTGTACTTCTCAGCCACCTTCCCAAGACACAAGGGCGCTGTTACCGACCTGCTACGACCGTCCCCACATGTGGTTGAACAAGACCTCGATTCTCTGCCTCTCACACTAGAGACGCAATATACATTGCAAAGCCTGAATCCTCCTCTCAGATGGGGGCTTGGACAGGTACCCGAGACCAAGACCGTGGCACATGTACCGGGTGAGCAGCTTATCCTGTTCGTCCAGTCCGGACAGGACGTACCAATCAACCCTCCGTAGGATGGACCATCTTCGACAGATTGTATGTGCTCAACGGCACGATTTACATCGTGTCCGACACCCCAGAAGAGGTTCCCGACCGCCGTTACATGATTTCTACGGGTGTCTTCATCGAAAACGGTCCTGAGGCGGAAGCCCGTCGCGTACCCACGGATAAGGAGATGCGCGTTATCTCCACAGAAGAGGCGCATCATATGTTCGGAATGGAGGCTGAACGGTTAGACGGTGTCACGGTACGTCTCCTTACAGCATGCACTCCCATAGAGTACTCAACAAGTACAATCCAGTGGCTCGCCAACGATCCCAAACAATTGTTAGTATGATGCAGCACAATCCGTTCGTCCTGAGATTCTTTGAGCTGATCCATCATTTAGCATCACCCACTACTATCACTGGTCAGCAGAGCTGTTCTTCGGTTTCTGGCGCACGTACTCCTCACTTGATCCCACCATTCCTCCAACTGGAGAGACTACGCTGCCCGCCCCGCGTCGATTCATCTTCTCGCACATCGACGCTGCAAACTGGCGTGATTACGCTGCGATGAACCAATGGGTTCTTCGTTCCGCATTTCCGTCGATCTCGACAGAGTTCATGGACGACTGGAAAGAGCGCGCTGCGCTGGGTCGAGTCTTTGTGCTCGATCGCGTCGTACTCGCCGATCGTGCTGCAGCAATGAACGGCGAGATGTTCCTCCGCACACAGCGCACAGCTGCAAACGCATTTTCGCTTCCTGGCAGTGTGAACTGGTGGACGACTATCAGGAACAATGTTGTCGGATTCTCAACCCTGGGCGAGGATACGGGTGCAATGTCCGTCGGGGGCGTACCTACCCGCCCCGTGATCACCTACATTTCGCGTCAGGGCTGGAATCGCCGGATGCTGATCCAAGAGGACCATGAACGACTCGTCCAGCAGCTATATCGGTTACGCGATACGTACGGCTACGAAGTCAACATCGTCGAGATGGACAAGCTGACACGGGCTGAGCAATTCCGTTTGGCTGCGCGTACGACGGTAGGTCGATTCATACCTTGCCTTCCTATACGTTTGCTGAAGCCGCTCCGGTAGATCATGATGGGTGTGCACGGAAACGGTCTGACTGCGTTGCTCTGGATGCGCCCGACACCGCGGTCGACTGTCATGGAGTTCTTCTATCCAGGTGGATTCGCGCATGACTATGAGTATACCACCCGTGCGCTGGGCATGGTGCACTATGGTTTCTGGGGTGATAGGTGCGCCCTTCTTCAATGTAGATAATCCATGATTGCTCATTGCGCGTGTAGGTACTTCACGCGCCCAGACGTTCCCCCAGTGGCCTACCCAGAAGGCTTCCAGGGCAACAGTATACCGATTGACGGTGCACTGGTGGCGGAGCTGTGCCACGAACGGCTCACGTTGTCCGAGGAGGCGGACGACTAGACATAGACGCGGAGTTGAGATAGACCAGATGCGTTGCGGGCTATAGTATGGACGTTTCGTAATGCACACTTGTAACTTATGTTGCCTCATAGTTTTCCCTGAATCGCATCACGCATGCATCGAAGGACATACAGGACTGAGGGTGACCGTGTCAAGGGTCCATATCTACGTCGCGCACAGCGCTTCCCATTCCTCCTTCTACCCTTTTCCTAACAAGCCTGTGGCGCGCGTCAGTGGTAATCCCGAGAAACCCTCACATTTTGACCATACCTCTCGAACAAGTCTAGGGGACTCTCCGCTGTACTTCCCATGCCACCCATCGCCTCCTGCTGCATTCGTTCTTCGTGCGTTTGGTACGCACGTAGTGGCACCCAGCTGCTCAACGGGCTTGTACCAGGCTCGTATGTCGCTTGTGCAACGTACAGCAGCATTCCATCCGAGCGTATCGCTGCCTGGATCGTGCGTACTTTCATGAGCGGCATTGCTCCTGCCCCGTCCAGTTGCATTGAGCCTTGGGTATCCTCCTCCGCGGACGGGACTGGAACTGATACGGGTATACTCCGAGTGGTGCGTGTCAGGGGTATCAATGAGGAGAGGAGAGTGGGTAGAGTCGTGTCAGTGTGGTAGGGGATTGGGACGAAAGTGGTGGGATGGGGGAACTGGTACGTCGTGGACTGCTTCTCTGGGGGCGCAGCATTTGGCGGAGGAGGGAACGAAGCCAGCTCGGACAGACGCGTGTCTCTCCACCAGAATCTATGATCGTAGACCAATAAGTGGGTCTAGTATAGGAAGCTCAGAGTTCCAGACGCACCTGAAAGGTGTCTCGCAATCTGCGAGGTCTTGTCCCTTCCATGAGACGACATCAAGTATATGCAGGATACCGTTGTCGCGCCAGTTTTCGTCCAAGATGCAATCTAAGACGGTCTGCGGAGGCAGCGTCGACGGAAACGGCTTCATCAGAGCCTTTCCTAACACACGGGAGCGGAGCGTGGTGTTTGGCACTATCAGATCGTCAACGAGGCTGCCATAGAGCGTTTCTTGTTGCGCATACGTACCAATGCCCGCGATGCCAGACGCTTGATGCGTTACTGCGAGGCAGCGCTTGCCCACTGGTATAGGCGTGATCGCGACCCAGCCCGTCTCGATATCGTCAGGAATGCCATCACGTATTTCACCCGACACATCGAAGCCATCCTTCATCTCCAGAAGCTCCGCATACATGCATTTGTCTGCCCACTTGCTCGGCTTCGCATTCTTTTTACCGCCTTTGGATGTCGAATCCCCGGCGGTCGCTTTGTACTTGCCCTTGCGCTTGTTCTTCGCTCGTTTGGTCGCCACGGGTACTTGCATATTGACGTCCATTGTGGCAGCGTTGTCACGGGCATCGGGAGGGGAAGTGACGGGGTGTGTTGTGGAGGGCTGACTTTGCTCAGACGGGAGATTCGAGGGGAGCGCAGAGGGAAGCATGGACGCGAACTGGCTGATTCCTTCTCGTACTATGCCAGTTGTCCCGCTGTTGTCATCTTCATCGCCCTCGTCATCAGAAGGACCGAGTGTGAGATCGGCAAAGAAGTCGAGCTGTCTGGTGGAATCGATCCTCTCGGCCCGCCTCTGTCGAAACGAGGATACATCAGTCATATGGCTATAATCGTGGGTTAGAGAACCTCTCTCACTCGTTTTTGTTCTTCAAGAGCCTACACATATCTGTGTCAGCTTATGGAGTCAGACAATAGCTATCGTGCATACCCGTGTCCTGCGGACATCTTGGGAGACGGCGGTGTCCCTCACGGACGACGGTGGTGCCTTGAATGCCGCCTTACGTTCTTGAAACATTGTCGCGTAAATCAGTGAATCGTAGTCGTATAGCTACGTTCAAGATATCTGAGAAATTTAGACAGTGAGCGTACCGCATTGCGACAACATCCACGATCGATCGTACCAAGGTGAGTAATACTACTCACGGATAACGTTGTATCAGTGCCGACAGACCTTCAAGTTGTACGTTCAGGGAAAATTTGCCAAGCTTGGATCTCAGTTTCGAAATCGAGCGTGTGCTACAATTCGCGAAATTAGCTCAATCGATCGCCGAATACGTTGAGTATACGATCTTGGCCTGAGCTTCAAGAAAGGTACCGTAGCCGTCCGACTCAAAGAACGCCTAAGCGCCCTCCATCTTAGCGCCAGCTGGCAGTGGCACGGTGTGACGCCTCGCGCCAGGACGCGGCGCGTTTGTGACGCGTGACATTCTTTCTATCTTCAATCTTCCGGCCCCCTCGCAAGTCCTCACGGCCATCGGATCTCTCTGGGCAAGATTCATCTGCAGAAGCCCATAAGCAAAGCAAAATCTGTGAGGGATATTTAGCGATATATGACAATGCCTTAGTAACGAAGTCAGAGCAGCCAGAATTCTATCGCGCACGAAGAAGACCGTGTCCTCGTAGACAACTTGCCTTGAGATGTCGGACTCTGAAGGAGAGGGCGTCCTTGCCCTTGATTCGGTTTTTACAGTGAATCTCACTACCTGTGTTGATTTGGCTTCAAATACTGACATCTACCGTGCTAACACAGGAGCCTCCTCGACCTCCTTCTCCCGAACCTACCGTAACGACGTACACGAGAGAAAAGCAAACAGACGACAGTTGGACGTCTATCAAAATCAGGCTTGTTGGATCTCACCCTCTATGGGGTCATCACCTGTAAGGCATTGAGACCTGCAAGTCGTCATCTAAGCCGGATAGGACTCATGCTGATCGATAGGTGGAATGCCTCCCGAGCATTTGCTTCGTATCTGGATGATCACCCGGAGGTATACCAGGGCCGCTCGGTGCTAGAGCTTGGAGCAGGAGGCGCTCTTCCTAGCATTGTTGCTGCCAAGAACGGCGCGAGGACTGTATGATGGGACAAAACTCATCCCAAGAAGTGCCGTCGATTGACTGATACTGTTGTCTGTGCAGGTTGTATTGACTGACTATCCTGACACTGCTCTTATCGACAACATTGCGCACAACGTACGCGAAAATATTCCGGACTCCGAAAGAAAGGGGGTGCACGTAGAGGTCAGGCTTTCCCGCTGGGTTGTTCATGATGTCACTGACAGCCGTCGCTCACAGGGGTACATTTGGGGCCATCCCGTCGAACCCTTGCTAGAGCTTTTGCCCGGTGATTCCGAAGAGAAGGCTTTCGACCTAATAATCCTCTCAGATCTCATATTCAATCACTCACAGGTAGAACGCTGTAATTCTTCACATCACATGTGGCTGAACTTCGTGTCTAGCACGAGGCTATGCTAAAAACCTGTGACCTGGCGTTGTCCAAATATCGACCTACCGAGGCTTCGGACGATCAAGGCCACTCTTCACCCTGCTTACTCGTGTTCTATACTCACCATCGACCGCATCTGGCTCACCGCGACATGGAGTTCTTCACGAAGGCGCGTGAGCGGGGGTGGCACTGTGAAGAAATCCTGACAAGGAAATACCCTGTACGTGTTCTTTGCCGCCTTCACTTCCCTTGGTACAACATGGCTGACATCCTCCAGCCGATGTTCCCGGAGGATCCTGGCGAGGAGGAAGTAAGAGCAACCGTTCACGGCTGGCGCCTGACGCGTTCATGAGAATGCGAACGTCCCTTACCTCACCTGTAGCACTTACCGTCACGGCGAAGCACAGTTTGTCAGACGGCCACCTTGTACAAGAGGTCATATACAGTCTACGCTACATCTCTGAGCTCGATGTCGACATGCCGTACGCCTGGCGACAGACCCATTACTAGAGGTCCATCAGCCCCAGATATCTTCTCGCCACCCATCTCTTCGGTCGTCTCCGCTTCGAATCCCGAGTACAGAGGCGCGCCCATGTTGCCCAGGACGCCGGTGGAGAGATGGATGCTGGGAAAACCAGTCGACATGACCACGGTCTCCGTGGTGTCATCGCAGTCCGAGTCCGAGCTCCGCGCGACCTGGCGTAGATTAAGGAGAAATCGAGAGATAAGGATCGACGTAAGGCTGTAACGTAACGGATCTGTCAGCTATACGGGAGCTGCATTCCTGGCCATATGCAACGTACGGTGATATAAAGAAAGCTATGAAATTATTTCCCTAGGGTACCGACATTAGCTACCGCATACACCTCAACTCACAATTGCCCTACCGGGATTTTTGCCGCAACAACAATCTGGGCGATGTTCATTAAGACGAGCAACCTGCGTTCACGCGGGTGAGACCAACTCAGTAAGGCGTCGCAGACGCTAGACGACAGTACAAAGACTCACAGGAAATACAATGTACCTATCGAGAACCCGTCAGTCTATGCAGTCAGAAAGGGTCGCGATACTACTGGCACTCACCATCGCGCAAAATCAAAGCCATTAAACTGGGACTTGTGTCTAACGACATCGCAGCTCTGCGAACTCGCGCAGTCTTCATCAGGGTAAATAGAAGTACCAAGCCGTCATACGCCGTCGTCGTCACACGTTCCGCAATGACAACTGCGAGGCTAACCATGAGTCACTTGAAGAAGTCGCTATACCAACTAAGAAATGAACGTCGCCAAACGCACTTCTGCACCATCTTAATCAGCGCCACGCAAGCACGAGATGCGACCGCGCCTCACAACACTTACTGGCTATAAACGCCGGGTGCTATATTTGTCTGTATCGCGCACCCAACAGAGGGCCGTGGCGCGGGGATTGGCGTCCCGGTAATATCCATATACTGCAGAGCGATAGTCAGCGAACATATTATGGGGGACTTGATTACGCTGCCTCACCAGGTTAGCGATTGGCGTCACCAGCGCAAGTACGAAGATCAAGAGGGCTGGCCTCCAGTCTCTTGACCAAATGGCGTATACTCGCAGCGAGGCGAACACTGTATCAGTTCATAACATTATCAAAATGAACATAATTCCGTCCAAATGAACGTGCTGTTTAAGCCCCGACTTGATGTGCACTCACCAGCGACGATGAAGGTTGCAGAGATCAGCAGTGACTGGAGGACCCGCACCACCGGTGGACAGCTAGAGCCATCCACAGTTTGCACACCAGTACTCATAGGCACACAAGTCGTGATAGCACTCACCTCTAAGGGAAGAGTTACGATAAACATCGCGCGCGTTCTGCAAGAAGGAGCACGTACCTCCGGTGTTTGGAATGGTGCTTGTTCGATTAGTTCCAGGATTGTGATCAGGAGGTTGACATAGCGGTTGACGATGAAGAGGATGGTGGCCGCAGAAAGTCGCTGCCCCCAAACATACTGGACCTCACTATCGAAGGTGGCTAGGTAGTCCCATATAAAGAGTGCTTGTGCCCGGGCCTAATGAGAGGTCAGACAATGTGACCAGTGCGTGCTTGACTCACCCCTTGCAGCGACGCTGTAGTAGTTTCCCTGCACACTAGCCAACTTGGGTCACCCCACCGTCGCGACGCCTCGCGGAACATCCGGCGACCACTCACAATGCAGCGTAATTTGCTATCACCTGGGCATCGCTTGACTTGCCTGACATCGATACAATACGGGGCGCGTTTTGTGGCTATCCGCAACCGACACTCACGACCCTCCTAGACTCTATAAACGGCGCGATTGAGACTGCTCCGCGGTGAGAATGCTAATGTATTCGGGCATATGCCTGCTTTGAACACTCTAATTTTCTCAAGGTAAAAGTCCTGGTTCCCCGACACACCCAGTGAAGGGCATGCCGGCTCACCAAGAGGTAAGACCCAGCCAGACAGTACACACCGTTAGGCGGACCGCCCGGCCAGGTCTGAAGTTCAACTACGAGCTTTTTTAACTGCAACAACT
Source organism: Trametes cubensis (assembly GCA_029747595.1). Lineage (NCBI taxonomy): Eukaryota > Fungi > Basidiomycota > Agaricomycetes > Polyporales > Polyporaceae > Trametes > Trametes cubensis. The sequence goes on along the minus strand of JAPEVG010000206.1, from coordinate 9,881 downwards.
TTAATATACGCTATTGGAGCTGGAATTACCGCGGCTGCTGGCACCAGACTTGCCCTCCAATTGTTCCTCGTTAAGAGATTTAAATTGTACTCATTCCAATTATGAGACCCGAAAGAGCCCCATATTGTTATTTATTGTCACTACCTCCCCGTGTCGGGATTGGGTAATTTGCGCGCCTGCTGCCTTCCTTGGATGTGGTAGCCGTTTCTCAGGCTCCCTCTCCGGAATCGAACCCTTATTCCCCGTTACCCGTTGAAACCATGGTAGGCCTCTATCCTACCATCGAAAGTTGATAGGGCAGATATTTGAATGAAGCATCGCCGGCACAAGGCCATGCGATTCGAGAAGTTATTATGAATCACCAATGGAGCGGCGAACCGCGTTGGTTTTTTNATCTAATAAATACACCCCTTCCAGAAGTCGGGGCTTGATTGCATGTATTAGCTCTAGAATTACCACAGTTATCCATGTAGCAAGGTACCATCAAATAAACTATAACTGATTTAATGAGCCATTCGCAGTTTCACAGTACAAACTTGTTTATACTTAGACATGCATGGCTTAATCTTTGAGACAAGCATATGACTACTGGCAGGATCAACCAGGTAACTACTTTGCCAGCCGCGAGGAGACTAGCCCCAAGCGGCATACCGCGTACTCGCGCCGTAGCACTTTCCGTCGGCTGGTGTTCGTTACAAGGCTATTAGTTGCCTTTGAAATCCGTCCGGACACGACAAGCAACCGTCTTCCGCGAGGAGCGTACTAACAGTCAGCATGTCAGCCCAAGATCCCTTGTTTCCCGATCTCACAAGCTTCAGACCAGCTCTCCTAGTCCGGAGGACTAGAATCACGGCCTTCAGTGAGGACTACCAGCAGCCGGCAGCACCTGAAAGGTGCGCGCAGCCACGGCGTATCCCCGAGTGGTTAGTTGCAAACAGGTTTAGCCATCGGCAAGTAATCCACATCCTTCAGCAATGCGGGCACAAGTCACATAAGGACAGTGTCCGACTGCTTTGAGCTGCCAAACTGTTACATTCAGCAAACACTCGACTATCCCATCCTCGAGCCAGTACATCCTGTCAGGCAGGTGCATCTATGGCTCGGTCCAGGGAATGCCAGCCTCCCCACCAGGAGGGCCTACTGGATAGCCCTTGAGCACACTTTCGACCCCCCNATTTCATTCTCAACCGGGCCCCTTACTTAGAGAGTAGATCCGTTCCGACTTGTCAGCCTTACTTGGAACCAGTCCTTTTCCGAAACCCGGTCGATAAGCCCACATCCCGCCACAGTCACATTTCGGCCCTTACTTGAAGCTTCCGAGTCCTTTCTGCCCGGGGCTGACTTGCGTCAACCGCGGTCTACTAAGCCTCAGAAACCCGTTCATGAACCTACTATGCAACCGTTTAGCCGTTCAGCTTTACTTGGACACCCCGTTCTGTCCGGAAGTTCCGGATTACTTGGGGCAGGTCACTTCAAGTCTTACTAGGCAGAGTTACTCGCCTACTAGGCAGTTGAATTACTTGGCACTTTCGCGCCGTTCTCTTCAAGCCTTTCAGCTTTCCCTCATGAAGTAGGCAGGGCGCTATGGATGGCGCTTATTTGACGCGTCGCGCATGAGGCGTGAAAAATGGTGTCCACTATATCGCGTTTCCTGCAGCGCAATCGAAAAGCGCCCATTTTCCCCTTGCACATTTCTGAAAATGCGCCCCNAAGCTGCTCCTCACCCCCGGGGCAGCCCCAAGGACACCTAGGAATGTGTCCTGGGTGTTGTCCCGAGCCTCTGAGGTCGGAATTTTCAGTGTTTCTGCAGCCACTGTCCTGCATGAGCCTCATGCATGCCATCACAAAGACTTGGCTGTGGCTGCACCATGCTGCACTTATGGACACCACCTCTCTGGCCTCTCTGCCTTGCACAAAGTCACACCAGGCACCCCATCTGTGTTATGTGTGTTATGATGACACTTGTTGCACACCACACAAGACACTTATCCAGTGCGCACTGACAACATCCCCCTGCTGCATGGCTCACACGCATTCCAGACTCCACTCATTCTTGAGCAGTCCATTGCCCAGTCTCATTGCACCACTTCAACCTGCCTTGCAATTCTGACTACAAATATGCTATCCCTCACAGCCTGTGAAATGGCTGCCTACTGAACCCACTCATGCCTCATGCGTGCATGCAAAGCTCCAAAAATGCGGAATGTGGCCCTGCCCTAAACTCGGTACAGAGTCCACTGCTTTACAATTCTGGCCTGCCTGCCCTAAACCCAATACAGAGGACAAGCAGAGCTGCAAAACCCAGTAAACATGCCACTGAACCAGCCCATACAACCCTTGTAGTAACAAGCCTGAGTGTTGCATTGTGTTGTGCGCTTTTG
>JAPEVG010000205.1:0-62617 GCA_029747595.1 Trametes cubensis | reverse complement strand
TAACCTGTTGAGCAGGGCTTGTTACGCAGTGGAAAGCCCCACAAGCTCACTTACCTGTAGAGCTCTGAATAGAGGCACACGTAGGGATTGAAGGTTAAGAGCGACTTGTTGGACTGCTCCTACAGAGCGGTCTTATATACATGTACACAGAGGCTATGATGTAATACTGTATAGTACGATGTCATACTACGTAGTACCTCAGCCACAGTATCTGGAACTTTCTCCATGAGACTGGTAGCCTCGTGTCCATTCCCGCTTACTAGCCTGCTATTAGTCAGCGCCTAATGCGCGTCTAGTTCAACAAGATGGAGACGACTCACCGGTGAATTATGATGCCATGAGCATGAGAGCTCTGTCGCATTGTCTCAGCGGAGGCGGATATGTACGATCGCAGGCGGGGTCAACGCTTGTTCCTGACTTCGAGAATCCTGACTTACTCTCATGGCTATTTCCCCATTTAGATCCATGGGGCATCGGCGGGTTTTTCTGTCGGGAACGACGCAGACAACTAACGTTAGACCAGCAGCTCAAATACTTGCTCATGGTCGAGGGCTCGCCTTTTCGCAATGATCCCGACTTCGCATTTGTTTACTACAACATCCGCCAGAAGAAAGCGGTCCTAGACTCTGTTCAATTCCGAGTATCTGCTTCGCAGAGAGACGCGGTCGTCAGTGAGCTACTCAAGGTGGACGTGAAGACTTTGGACAAACTGGTGAATGCGTTGGATAAGGACCCTCGTTACAAGCTGCAGAACGACAAAGAGACCGCCATTCTGAGTCTGCTCCAGCGCGTTAACACTGTGTCGCATGATCTCCCCGGGTCCAATGGCTACAAGGTCATGTTGCGTAATCAAATACGGGCGTTGATTAATCACAAAGGGACCCCTACCTTGTTCGTGACCTTGAACCCTGCCGATCGTGAGCATCCTCTTGTGGAAATGTATGCCGGCAACGAAGTAGATATTGTAGAGAAGATGCGCGGAGAGGAGCTTTCTAGCTGGAGCAGGACAGTACTCGCAGCGAGAAACCCCCTCGCATGCGCAAGATTCTTTCATAAGATGATCAGCGAGTTTATCCGCATAGTCTTACGTTTCGGTCGGCCTGGAAAGGGGCTGTTTGGAACATGTGATGCTTACTATGGGACGGTTGAGGCGCAAGGCAGAGGAACATTACATTGCCATATGTTGATATGGCTACGAGGACACCCTTCTCCTCAGGTCTTGCGGGACAAGATGGTATCTTCAGAAACCTACAGAGAGCGGATGTTCAGATGGCTCGAGTCCACGATTAAGTGTCAGCTTCCTGGTGATGGTGCAGTCGTAGTAGAAAGGAACGGGCCATTACCTAAGCCAAGACACATACCGGGGTCGAGTACTTCGCACCCAGGGTCTATGTCAGCGCCGTCAATCGAAGCATTCGAGAAGATTGAGGACTTTGAGGCAGCATTCAACACGTATGTGACAGAGCTTGTTGAGGTATATAACTGGCATGAGCATAACAGTACCTGCTTCAAGTACGTCCCTGGCGGCAGAATTCCAAGTAACCCCGCTGACCAGGACGACCTGTGTAGAATGCGGATTAACGGATCAACGTGTGGAGCTACTCACCTTGACGATGAGAGTGGTGCGGTATTGTTGCGTCGACTGCACCCTCGCATTGCGAGTTACAATGACCTAGTGGTTTTCCTCATGAAATGTAACATGGATATCAAGTTCATTGGGTCTGGCGAGGCAGCGAAAGCGCTACTGTATTATGTCACAGATTACATCACCAAACCTTCGTTACCTATGCACGTCGGTCTCAGTGCGTTGTCATATGCTATACAACGCACGAACGAGAAATTCCCTCCTACGTCAGAGACGATACCAACGAATCGCTCGAGAGGTGCACTCACGATCGCTGTGAACCGGATGATTTCCCGCCAAGAGATGTCACATCAGCAAGTTATGAGTTACCTTGTAGGGGGCGGCGATGTTTATACGAGCCATACTTTCCGGATTCTTCATTGGGGTAAGTTTGATAGATTATTCAAACAGGCGTTCTCTGATAGAAGTTGTGAGGACGATGACGTACCCGAAAATTCCGTTGAACCTCGTACAATTCGCCGTGGTTGTAACGAAGACGACGGGGTCGACGTGGACACAGGCACGGATAGTATGCCATTGTCCGAGCACATGGAAATCGACGATGCTGAAGTAGATGCCATAGAGTACCACAATATGGACGTAGAGCGTGGTGGTATGGACGCGAATGCTGAGGACAGACGTCTTGATGCTCGCGATGAGGAGGACGCTGATCCTATGGAATCAGACCCAGAGCCGAACAGTTGTGATGGGAATGCGCAGGAAGAGGACACTTTCGTACTCACACTGGACAAGAGTGGCTCTATATCGGCGACAAATCAGCAGCAGGATTACATATACCGCAGTACTGATCCTGTATTCCAGAGCATGTCACTGTATGAGTTCGTCGGCATGACAGACAAGGAGAAATTAGGACGAGACGATCAAGACAAAGGCGAAGACGCACCTGGTCCGCGTCGTGGCCGTAAACCAGAGCCTCGTGGTCGATTCTCTTCAGATGAGCACACTCAGTATACCACACACAGATTGAGACGAAGGACGATATGGACTGTACCGGTGATATTGGGGAATCGTGTTCCGCGCGTGGATAGAGGTGTCGCAGAGAAGGAGAAATGGTCACGTATGATGCTGATTTTGTTTGTACCGTGGCGCCAACCGCACGATCTCAGACGGCCTGGCGAGAATTGGACGTCAGCGTTCGAGAGACAGAAGAGTCAGTTGGACAACGTGCATACGGATGTTATCTCGAATATGAGCGTCCTATCTGAGTGTCGGGACGCGAGGGATGCGTTCAGGGAGATGCGCCGGGCCGAGCTACTCGCACAATTACGAGATGGCTTACCTACCTCGGGTGCGCGACGACATGCAAGCAATAGTGACGAGGATACCAGGCAAGAATTCCAGCTGTTTGACTCTTCGCATGATACCAACGCTTATGAGTGTGTAAAGGAGAATGATACGACCAGACACGCACTGGATGGGGATATTGGAACACGGGCGCGTGAACTCATAGACTTGTGCTATGGTACTGATGAGCGCGGTCCTCGTGATCTTCGGGCTCACGAGGACGCCGAAGTACTTCATACTGGACATCAGCATACACACCTGCGGCCACGCGAAGCACAGGATGAGCCAATGATCCTACGCCATCAAACTAAGATGCGTGAGCTCAAGAGAGAGCGACGTCCTGTCATTGAGTCCAAGTTCGAGGAAGGCAGACCCCGCAAGAAGCGCCGCACGGCTGCTGTCGAGGAACGTGTAACTTGGGAAAGTCTGCCGAATACTGGGGCAGCCCATCCGACAGGATCCGACATCAACGAGCCTGAGCAGCTGAATACGCTTGAACGTGTGATACGACAAGTAACTGAGGAGATGCAGCTTACAGACAACCCAGAGCAGGAGAGAGCGTTCCGTATCGTTGCGAATCACGTCTACAATGGGGGTGATCAGCTATTGATGTACATCGCAGGCGTCGGGGGCACAGGAAAAACTCACGTTGTAAAGGCGATCTTGCGTTTCTTCGACCTCCTTGCGCGTTCGAAAGAAATACTGGTCAGTGCGCCGACTGGAGCCGCAGCTTTGAACATAGGAGGGTATACCATCCATTCGTTGTTGATGATGCCGAGTCAGAAGAAGGGCTCCTGGGACGAGTTGCGCAAGATGTGGCGTGGCGTCAGATATCTAGTCATTGACGAGGTTTCTATGATAGGCGCATACTTCCTGTCTTCTGTGTCTAAACGTCTACAACAAGCAAAATCGAACGAGGGATCTGTCGCGCACTTACCTTTTGGCGGTGTGAATATAATATTCACAGGCGATTTCGGCCAGCTGAAACCAGTTGGCGCATCGACGTTGTATGACTGGAAGTTGGTCAACAACCCGGACTTGCAATCAATCCGTAGCCACACAAATGCTAGTAATCTGCAAGGGATATACCTATGGCGTCAGGTTCAGACGGTCGTGAAGCTAACCAAGAATCAACGCCAGCTTAGCGACCCAGAGTATGCCGAATTGTTGGACAGAGTGAGAACTGGGACGGCTCGTGAGAAGTGGGACCCCAAGAGTTCTACCAAAAGCGACGTAGACGTGTTGTACGGCAGAATTATGGAACACGTCTTCAGGGATAGTTCCGTCACGATGTCCGATTTTGCGGATGCTCCGATCATAGTAGGCAGTAAGGCTTTGCGCGACGCACTGAATGCACGCATAATTGCCCACAAGGCTGCTGAGGCCAACGAGGAAGTCATGATCTTTCATTCCACTGATAAGATTGGCAAGGAGGCGGTGAACGCGGAAATGCAACGAGGCTTGTGGAAGATGTCAAGTAGCGCGACAGACGATTACCTTGGACATTTACCGATGTTTATAGGAATGAAGGTCATGATTCGTGATAATCTGGCCTTCGGAAAGCGTCTTGTTAACGGGGCTGAGGGGATAGTGAAGAAAGTCATATATGACGTCGTTGACGGCAAAGCTTATGCCAGAGTCGCATACGTACAAGTCCCGGGAGCAGGGAGCGTAGCCCCAGATCTCGACGAGGATATCGTACCTATATTCCCTGAGAAGCATAAGTTTAATTGCACTGTGACCTCGGGTGGAGTGAAATCTGTGAAGCATGTGTATAGGGAACAATTGCCGCTCGTTCCGTCTTATGCCTATACGGACTATAAAAGTCAAGGTAGATCACTCACCACCGCCATAGTGGACCTAAAAAGTGCCAAATCGCTGCAAGGAGTCTATGTAATGCTATCGAGGTTGCGATCTCTGCAAGGCTTGCTGTTGCTTCGCTCCGTTACACCCGGGAAAGTCTGTATGCGGCTATCCCAGGAACTGAGGGATGAACTCAGTCGCATTGACGTTCTTGACGAGATTACTAGGTTGCGCTTCGAGAAATCTAGATGATGTCTTGGTGAATTGCCGCAGTCAGATGTAGAGGGTACGTGAAAGTTGCATGAAAGTGAGGAGTATGTGGAGCGCGCTGTAACTTTCGACGAGTTTGATCAGATAAGATAAGCCACTTGACGCGCTGGACGCCGACTCAACATCGTTCTGCTTACTCCATGGACTGTGTCGGGATCGTCAACTTCTCTGGCTATGGTTATGGGCGCGCCGACTCCGCGTGAATCGTGTATCATGGTGATGCGCTGAGGCAATGACCTATGCCAGTCGTTCGATAATGCTGACTGTGTAATCCTGTCATTGCCCCCAGACGCCTTGCTTCAGTGAGCACATGCATCCTTGCTTACACCGGCATCCTGATCTGACAGCGTACACTCAGCGGCTAGAGACCGATTGGTACGCATCGGGTACCCTATCTATGAGTAGTATCCGCCGAAACTCTGTTCTGAGTCATGACAGCACGGTATGTGGTCCCACCATCACTATCTGTAGGCGTGCCTCCTAATCCACGCTAATTATCGGCTGTTTTGGGAGCGAGGCAGTTCATCGTCTCGACGTCCACGGTCGGTCAGGAATCCCATTTCAGTGCGTCCAGGTCAAGGTATAAATTCTTCTGTTGTGGAACACATGGCAATTAAGCACTCATCGAGTATCCAAGTTCTCGGAATGCCCCGCATTCGACAGCGTCGTCTTCGCCTCACGTCGGACTTTGATTTCGTGGAAGCCACATCGGACGATACCACGGTCAGACCAATCGGTAAGTTGGGGCTTCTCTCGTGTCGCTTGTCTAATGTTAACTGTCGTAGACCAGTCCCTCCAAGACAGTAGTCCGATGACGACTATAGGTCGGCATCCTCCTCCGGCTCGGACCTTACCTTCTCCCAATCCGCCTGCCTCTCCTCCGGGTGGCGATGCATCGTAAGTCAATGGTCAATGGGAATGTCCGGCGGATGACAGCTAACCGTACGCTTTCAAGTGAGACCTATAAGGCTCGTACCACCGACGTCATCATGGCACGCTGTAAGTGTGGACCTTGTCATGACGTGCCTCTGTTGCTCATCAGTCCATCTACAGACCGTGTCCAAGTTGCCTTAGGTTATGGTAGGTTCGGTACTGTCGTCCGCGCCGAGGATACCGTGACCGGCACTCTAGTTGCTGTCAAGCTTTTGCACAAGGGCGAGGATTTGCATGTAGACCCTCTATGGGAGGCACGTATCTTTCAGAAGATACTCGATGGGTGTGATCGACGAGTTAGGTACGTGACCTTACATTGTGCTGGCCTTCCAAGCTAATCAATTGCATGGAAAGCTCCTTCGCGCGCGTCATCCAAAGTGGCACGTTTGATGGGTTTAAATGCATCGTCCTTGAGCTATGTCAGGCCACGCTTTATGACATCATTAAGGGGTATTGCGGGCTGGTTCCTCTGCCGGCTCGCCACATTCTGGAGATGTCGTACCAGATAGTCGATGCGGTATCGTGTATGTACCGATATGATCCCTCTCCGTTACAGTCGCTGACCCAACATCTAGACCTCCACTCGCTTGGAATCATACACACGGACATCAAGCTCGATAACATTGCCGTCAAATGCGCCGATGTCACGACTGTCAAGTGGTTGGACGTACTGACTGGGTATCATGACAAGGTACGAGGAAGGATTTATTCGTTCTAGTGTTTCTGTCGCTAAGTGGTTCGCCAGCGAATCCTAGTCACCACTCAGATATGCATCCTCGACTTGGGCAGGGCTGTCCATGCTATCGTGCCTACTGGTAACCATGGACGGGTGTGCTGTCTCCCATATCGTGCTCCGGAGGTTAATCTTGGTGGGTTGCTGGTCCCGATTTTTACGTTCGTACTCATACTAGTTATCGTAGGAATGCCATGGTCCTATGGTGTGGACGCCTTCGCGATTGGTTGCACCCTTGCCAATATCTATGTCGGCGACTCGTTGATGAGCGTGGACATCGACAGCGATCAAGAGCATCTGGCATCGATTGATAAGCTCGTTGGACCTTTCCCTGAGGAGTACGCTCGCAAGATCAACGAGAAGTATCCGAAGATGTTCAAGTTCGACAACGGCATCTCAATTCTATGGTCGCCGGAGAGGGATACTTCGAGCGATGCGTCGCATGTCGAAACCGTGACTCGTTTGAGTCGCCTACAGCCTATTTCGGTGACACTGCTTCTCGTGTACGCCGACTATGTGCTCATACGGTTCTTTAGGCCTCCATACACAACCGTTCGTTGTGCGATCTCATACGCAACCTCATGCGCCCCAACCCAAGGGACAGAATCACGTTGGAGGCCGCGACCAGACACCAATACTTCGATGGACTTAACGCTCTGCAGTTGGGGTGATACAATCGTTGTGCATGAGGGTCATCGCTGACAATACTCTGTATTCACGCGGATTTGGGGCTTTCTCTTGACTTGATAATATACGAGTCCGTGATATTTGCACGAATTTGTGTCGTAGATACGTCCATCTCCTATGCAGGTGATTCTCTGATAGTAATAGTGTTGATGAGTGCATGAAAATGCGTAAGGCAGAGCGGTGGACCAGGTGTGCCATATGCAACACATCGGACGCAATCACACGTATGATGTACTACCACAGTGCGTTGGTGGGCTAGGACGGACCTTCCCACAAACCACGGAAAGTTAAGAGAGGACCGCCGAAGCAATATACTGTTGCCTTGATGCAAATCGCATTCCGTTGCACAGGCTACCCATTGGCGATCTGTCAAATTGGTATCTTGTTACCCGTGCAGCACGAGAGTGAGTGGATATGACTATGTCATATTCTAATTGCATGAGAGAAGGGTACAGCACAAAAACGACCTGTTACGTTCAGAGACATTATACTATCGATACCAAAGAGAGGGGGTAGCGAACGTGACAGGCTGAATTGAGACGGGCACAGATTCGGGGCGGTGGCGTATTGGAGGGATTGGAGATATCGTAGAGGCTGATGGTACCGGTTACTCACATACTCTGAACGCCGCAATATCCAGCACCGGCTGTAGAACCACACCTGAGGTCAAGGATACATATTCACCAAACGGCTGGTGCGTGAGATTTTCCTCCCTCTCCTGTAGTTCGCGTATCTCGCTGTCAACTATAAAGCGTCGAGCGAGTAACTGGTTGTATCGCGCGCGATGTTCCGCAAGTAGCAGATCGATCACTGATGAGCGTGTTATTAGAGCGCTCGTCGAGCTAGGTCCATTGCCCCGCTCATCAGGAAATACGAGATCGGCGACGGTGCGGGCGTGCTGAGTAGGATGGCCGTCTAGATCGCCTGTTGTGACGGCACCTGCACCGTCGGTGTGAGCGTCATGGACGCGCCGCTTCTTGACAGGCGGAGCGCGTACTGCGTCAGCTGTGTGCATCTGTGTTCTGGAGTGTTTGTGAGGTAAGCCGACACTCGTAGAAACCCGTTGAGTCCGTTTCCCAACTTACCGGGACCATGTAACCCCGCTGCCATCGGCGAGTGTATCGTTGGGCTTCTGAGAGGGGCTGCGGGTCGGGACATTGTTGTCGACCGGCGTGGTAACACGCTCGCGGCGCTGCCATGTCTTCGATATAGTGTGATTGTTCTATATATACAAATTAGCACTTATACAACACTCTTGGAAACGGAGGTATACCGGATGGCCGAGCGTGGTAGCTCGTTGGATATGTGCACGGGGACGCGCGTTGACAGTGTTCTCTTCGCTCCCGGGGGGTACAGGAGTACGGTCCCTGGCCGAAGGCGCAGTGGATGTCTGTGAAGTAGTTACGGGGAAAGATAACATCGGGAGAGTTTCGTCAGCATGGTACGATGCGTTCATGAACTTCAGCTCTTACCTTGTATCTAGACAGTGTGAGAACGGGGGATCCAAGCTTCTGCTTCGCAGACGCAGCTCTCTTAGATACACGCTTGAATTTGAGACAGCGGTACTCCGTTTCCGCCGCTTGTGGTGGATCGTATAGCTTGATCTTTCGCTCGAGGTGTCGAGTCGTCTGAACGGGCTCTTGCAAGTGCTTCTCGATTCTGTTCACGGTCGACTCTGCCAACAGCCGCTTTGATGGACACAAGTCGACTGGGAACGAGAAGCCTATACCGTTGTATTGCGCGATTACAGTGTTGGAATCTGCTTGCCTCCAATATGTAGGTCAGTATCACACATACGCCGTGCGACCTACGTAAACACGTCACCTTTAACTTCACCATAAACGTTCACGTCATTGTATGTGCACTTCTGTGGACGTGACGCCGTCTCGCATCCAACGCATCGAAGCCTCGGCGGGTTTTGAAGGGTGCAAGTCTTCCCGACACGTTTGCATGGGTCACACTACATCAAGAGTCGCGCTGTTGTGAAGGTATATGGTCGCATATATATACTGCTCTGCTTACCGGGCCTTTCCACTGGACGCAAACATTGTTGTCATTCTTTGAGTTGCCCCTGACACGAGCGGGAATTCGTGGATATTGCGACTGCCGTTGCCGATCACGAGGATCACCGATGCGCGCATGCTCGTTGTCGTTGTTGCTGTCGCTGTCGTCACCGCTGTGGTTATTGTTGTTGTCGCCAGCCTGGCCGTTATCGTCCGCGTTGTCTTTGTCGTCCTCGTCATTCTCTTCGCTAACTAGTTCGTCTTCCTCGTCGCGTGTGTCCTCGCCATCTACTTCGGCTTCGTTGACATCGTCTGCGTCCAAAACAGCGTATTGCGGAAGCTCCAAATCTTCACTGATATTACCTAGTTCCTTGTCAGCAGCGGCTCTGTTTTCAGAATAGGCGGACTAGCATGATTACTGTTGCCGCTGTGAGACGTACCTGCATCGGACTGTGTGAATGGATGTGGAGTAGAGATACGCGATGCATCGGACACAAGTGCCCAGTGTACTTGGCCCTCGCTGTCCGATGGGTGCTCTTCTAAGGTCACGAGATCACCAAACACGGCGGTCGTATCAGGTTTCGTGGCGTAGACACCGTATTCTTCTGCGTAGGCAACTGTCGCGATATTGATGTGATTGAGTATGCCGGTTTAGCATGACCTAAGCGTACGTACCTGCATCGACGAATGACTTCTGGCGTATCCTCAACTGCGCTAATCGCCGCGCACCGGATTCTACGAACTTGCGCGCTGACTCTTGCTCTATCAGCGCTTCTTTCTTAGATCGCTGACCTTGCACAACCTTCAGTGCGTCGCAGCGTTTCCTAGCCACCTTCAGCTCCTCCGTGTGAGTGTGAATAGTCTTCGTGATATTGTTCAAAAGTGCCGCTCGCGATTGGACTGAATACTGCGCGAGCGCGTTCTTGGCGATGTCTTCACTGGCATACTTCTGCAGCAACGAATATACGACGTCGAAGCTGAAATCCGCGACATCAATGTCTATGTCGTCATCCTAGATCCGGCATAGTATGTGCTAGTTCAAACTGCAAAGATCAAAATGGACTTACTACGTTCTCGAGGAACTTATCAACCTCGTGCGCATATTCGGATTCCTCAAGGGGATGTTGCCGAGTCGCGAGCGATTGTGCGATCCGATGAAGGCTTGACAGATGTGCTTTACGTTCTGTTTCGTTGTCTCCCACAGATGAGGTGACACGCGACGGGTATCGGGATGCAGGAGCTCGCGCCATCACCGAAAGGCTGAGAGGAAGAGATAAAGCCTCTGCGGAAGCGAATGGTCGTAGACGAAAGAGGACTTATATGTGAGGGAGTTCATCGACGATGTGTAAGCGGTTGTCAGATGCATCATAGTCAGAGTCAGAGTCCACAGTCAGACGACGCACTCAGTAATCGCACGTAAGACGTGAATCAGGAGGTTTGACGCCCGAAGCTCCACGTGAGTATTCGTGGGAAGAACCCACGTGCGTTCATAGCGCAGCAACTTGAACCACCGTTTGACTTGACTCTCTCCAAGTGTCGTTAGCCACTGAACCATTCAACCTCTGACTACCGCTACTCGCATATTCTGTATGCATTACTTGAGTTGCGACAACTGCGCTCGTCTTCTTCAAGTCTACACTGTTCTGTATCATGTCTCGTCCGCCATCTGGACTTCTATCCGCATCCAAGATTCCATCTGATCAAAAGGCCGACAACGATGTCGTCGATCAGCCTGTAGTGAGCGCACTTCGTGCGTCTGCTCAGTTTCTGGCAGATCGTCAGCATCCACTTGAGATCTCGGAGTATCAAAACAGCGTGGAGAGCTTTATGGAGAGTATCGTGAGTATCCATTTCATAAGCTCGCCGTCCATATGCTGAGTACAACGTTAGGATGAAGAAATTGACATTCAAGACGCGGACGAAAGCTTTGACATTGTCTTCTCGTTGTTGCTCGAACATGCAAGTAGGGAATTGGCGATGGATGCGCTGTCGCAATACTCCACAAAGTCGCGGTCAGTCCTCGTCGACAAAATCTCTTCGGACATCGCAAGAATCACCACGTGTTTAGCAGAAGCCAAGACTACGCGTGATGCAATGGAGGCCGACGACAACGCCGCCGAAGACATGCTCGCTGCGCAAAACTCTACGATCAATGAGTACATACGCAACAGATCGCATCTCAAGACGCGTCGTCAATCCTTGATGGACAATTGTAAGTAATGCATCTTGTTCAGTGTTGCAATTACTTACCTCGACGTATGCTAGTGACATACGCAACACAACACGGATTCTATCCATGCCATCAATTGGCGACATCAATGCTTGATGCGAATGTACAAGAAGACGTCGGACGTTCGGACGACGAACATGAGGACGTTGGTGAAGTACAGCGCGCCTTGGTGATTGCGTCTACTACTACTGCGAAACGTCAGAACTCACGCAGCCTATCTGATTCGATCAAGTCTTATGACGGTAGATCATTTGAACTTGTCTACCCCGACTATAACATCCTCGCTGATGTTGAAGTAGATATGGATCATCGTGAACACGAACATCTTGCAACCGACAATCAGTGCGATAATGAACCTGCCGTTTCAAATGACGAAGACGAAGACGAAGGCGAAGACGAGCAAACTGCTTCTGACCACAAGCGCGATGATGATCATGTTGCACCCCCGCGTCAACACGTGAGGAAGTCCACCACCGAACACCGGGACGAGAGAAGCAGTACTACTGAAGAGGATGAGCTAGAAAGCGACAATGACGACGAGCCCGATCGTGCTGACACCGATCGACGTCCTCGTGGACGAACTCAGCATCGTTCGTCTACCCGTGCTGCGAGGAAACCTAAAGAGACCGATGCGATATGTGTCCAATGGCCCGGTTCCGTAAGCAATGTCTCTGCGTTTATACAACATCGCTTACATTATCGTGATCCTAGTGTGACCAGTGCAAGCAAGCCAACAAGCGTTGTACACAACAAAAACCTCCCAAACGTCGATGCACCACTTGCGAATTCGCCGAAACGCGTAAGAAGAAGTGTACGTATAACGATGTCAACACCTTTGGTGAAGTTAAAGGTACGCGAACCAACAATGACATGTCCATACTCGAACACATTGCTGATCTTGACGAGTTATGCAGATAACAACACCGTGATCGCCCAGTACAACGGGATCGGCTTCTCCTTCCCGCTCGGTCTCGATGACGCAAAACGACTATTCGCGGAAACTGCGGTATATAAGATAGAGGAGCGTCTCGTCGATCCTGTTCATACGACCAAATACCTGGAGCAGAAAGTCCAATTGTACGACCCACCTCACGCGGCGGCAACCGAGTATCGTTTGTTCCAGCCGAAACTCAAGATCGGTCCTCCTATTCACGCTAAGAAGTCGCGGGACGTCACTGACTCCACGTCCACGGGACACAAACGGAAACGCGATGTCAGTGATACCACTCGGCAAGACAGTCCAGAGGTACAAGTCGACTCGCGTTCGGTTTCAAATATATGATTCTCATACTATCACTAGGCTCCTCTGATTCGTACGTTGCGATCGCACAAGAATAAGACTGCGACACAGGATACACACAAGGAAACTTCAGCGACTCAAACCCGTACGAAGGCATCAACCAACGACGATGATGATGACAAGGTATGCTCATACATATCACTTTGACCATGCATCTTTCTGAATCGTGTATTCTAGCAGGCAGACGTCACTCGTCGTATCAAGAAGGAGACGTTCCGTATACATCGTATTCCCGTTACCGCTCAAGGCGATGGCATGTCGTCGACCCCACTCCAGCCTCCAGAGTTGTCTACCAGCCGGGCTGATCTGTCGCGCGCACACTCGAAGAAACCGGACGTCGTGATACGCAGTCATAGCGTACACTTGAAGGCTCGGTCTTCGCGATCCCGCCAGGATGATATTCGGGACAACGTATCCCCCGGTGATGTAGATCCCACTATCATCTGCGAGCCTGGATTGAGCGATGTGCAGATGACTGATCGTATGGCTCAACCTCCTCAAGCCCCAACCATCATGGGAGTAATCGCGTCTTCTGAGTCGACAGCGACAGCGACCGACAGACGCTCATTGGCAACCGACATGCTCGTCGCGAAATATCGCGAGGAATACAACCGCACGCTTGTGGAACGTGTTACGGCCGATATGCGGCTCGACAAGTTACGCCAACTAGAGGAACAGGCATCTCAACGCGAATTCGGGAAGTATGTC
Source organism: Trametes cubensis (assembly GCA_029747595.1). NCBI lineage: Eukaryota > Fungi > Basidiomycota > Agaricomycetes > Polyporales > Polyporaceae > Trametes > Trametes cubensis. Next base: position 49,021 of record JAPEVG010000205.1, on the reverse strand, counting down.
GGCACCTCCGACGCCGTGGTTCTGCAACCGGTATTGCGCGAAAAGGACATCAAGAACGTCGGTACGTAGTAAGTTTTTCATACGAACGTACTATACGTTATTGCGATCTATGTTGTCTGGTCGCGTCGAGTCGAGTCGCCTTTGTGATCGTCCTTGTCTTTTGGATTTTTGGGAATCGCGTTTAGGCTATGGTCGAGGCCACAGCGATGGCGGTGGCGGTGGTTACGGTGGTGGTCAGAGTGGCCATAGCGGTGGCTCTCAAGGTTCGTCTAGCAGTGGTTACGGTCAAGGTTGTGATTCGTCGCCGGCCCCAGATGTTGGACATGCATTCTGACGACGTTCTTGCAGGCGGCTACGGTAGCCAGGGCGGCGCTCCCCAGGACTAGATGCTGGGAGGTATGTGTCACATCTATACTCTCGTCAGCGTATGTACTAAATCAATCTAACAGGAAGCTGCCTCCCATCCCCTTTGATGCGCTCTATTCCGAGGCGTAGCTCCTGACGCCTCCTCTCGGTTTCTCTATCTTCTGTCTTTGTTTCTTGCCCCTTCCCCACTGCCCGTCCTTACAGTTAGCACGAACACTATCTTCGTCCTGGTCGTCACGCTCGATGCGTCTTGGTTTCCCTCACAATGTGTCCTGTACTTGTAGGAGTTCCCGTCGCCTGTTGCCCTGCTTCCTCTCCGCATAGGTTTCTCACAATGCGCTCGTTGTGGGTGGACGCCACGATATATGTTGTTGTACCGAATATGATTCCGTAGCATATGTGAAGCAGATGAATGCGCGCCCGCTAGTATTGCAATTACATGTTATGTCAAGTTCGTTCAACAAGCCTTACGAGTGGAATTCCCCGCGGCGTCTACCTAATCAGTCTACGGACGACGCGCTGCATCGCCCGTAAGACGCGTTTCCATTGCGTCATGTGACCGCGGGCATTACAGCAAAGCATCGGAATCCCACCTTTTATCCTCTTTCCTCCATTACGACCCCTCCTCTCGAATTCGGTCCTGTTGGCTTGTCGCATGCTTGCCTGATGTTGCGTGTAAGTTGGCTCTTATTTATCATGTGCTAGTACGCAACTGAGATTCAATGTGGACCAGGACACGGTCGTCGCCGAGATCTACTTGAACAGCGAGTATTTCGACAAATGCGCAGTACACTGCACCTGGGAGCGCATCGAAACGCGCATGTTTTAGTGTTTGCTTTCTGAGAGGTGCTTTCGACATCGTAATCCGTACTGACCGAAATTCTGTAGGTCTATCATCTGCAACTCATGTGTTTTGCCGTCTTCATATGGCTTGCGAGCGTCTTGAGCCCAACGTACCCTGTCCGCGGCATGAACCACCATCAGGATCAATGCTATGATCGTAAGTATCACTTGTATATGTCGCCTATTTGGATGACACCCTGTATTAGGAAATCGTTCCATCTGATTCTCCACATCGTTATTACGGCGTTGGCCTTCTACGACGTCAAGATTCAAGGGATCCGGAATTGGACGCTGATGAGTTCCTCGATATGCACAGGCTCCACTACCACTACCTGCGCACTCCCATGTAAGGGCATGTATAGGCAGAAGCCGCAACGTCACGTTGACCGCCTTTGCAGTATATGTTGCCGTGTTCTCTCTGACACATGTTTCCGCTGAGGTTGTAAGGTAACTCATGGCCGCCATGCACCTTCCCTGTCCCGGTCTTATACCTCGTGTATATACCTGCGTGTTTGCGCGCGTCATCTTATGCAAATAGGGACATCGCTCAATGCGATTATATTGAGTCTGTGTGATGACAGGTACTTCTTTTACGTGCGTACGCCATCGCCTGGACTGTGCGCAGCTCCTGCACCGATCCCCGATGGTTCTGGTCCCTCTTGGAACCCTACCTCTTGTCACTCACCACATTGATCTTCTATCTGTTGTTCCAGAGCATCAGGTTGCATGCCGTAACTTGAGCACGGCGTTATGCTGCCGTACCAAACTTACGCCATGCAATCTAATTCTCTGGGGTGACGATTGGGGTGGATGATAAGCGATGTTCACATGTTGGGAAGTGTCTATTGCCGATTGTATATGCTGCTTGATCACTGTTTGGAGCAACCAAACTCTGAAGCTGGCACATTTGTCTATATAAAGGATATCGCTCTGAACCTGATCCCCACCTCACCATGGCTACTCCCAACTCACTCTCACCTCCTCGTCTGATTCACAGACGATGTGCAATATGTATGTCTCCTGGGGAGATCGCATGCAGTCAGTGCTACGATATATCTGGGGAAGTCTACTGCTCACGCCTGCATCTCCGTGAGGTACACGTTACTCCTCCTAACCATATATCTATCATGCTGATCGTGTTCTTACAGCATTGGAGCGTGCACATCCAGGAAGCTCTACGGGCCCCCCCAGTNACCTCCGTCTACCCCAGAGCTTACCCGCCCAGGCTCTGCCCATGCTGTTGAGCATTCGCCCCATACGTCTGAGGGCAATCGCTTGGACGATATCGTGTACGTTGTCAAAGCGCTTTGCTTTGCTGTGGATGGAGGTATAAGTCGGGTTTATTGTCTGGACTCATAACATCAGAAGTACTGATTGTATCTCCAGAATATCCTCGCCTCGTTCCTGTCCCCTGCAGGATGATTCAAATCCGCTCCATGTCGTCGAACAACATTGAGACTACGTGTACTATTCCGCAGCTTGGTGACATCTTCCCCCAAGCGCATGCCTCTTTTGTCTTGCACTACGACCGCTACAAGCTCCCCCGTCTCAACCCTTTCCAGATTCTGTATTGTCCATTAGCATTTATTTCCGGTGAACACCCTAACCGCTCTGTTGCAAGCTTTGTTTCCTCTGATATACTTACGCTGAATGCATGGCCGGGCACTGTTCTCGTACTCAAGTACGCTAGTATGTCTTGCGATGGGTACGTCGATATCTCGGATGCTGACATCACTGACCTTCATACGTACTTTTCTGAGTATGGTATTCGACACCTGCGCGGGAGCGTGTACTTCGGACAGACGTAGTTGTTTTTGCATTACAAGGATTCGTCATGTTCTATATGTCGATGTCGCTATTGATGCTCTCTGAACGTTGCTCAGTGTGCGCGCTACGGACATAACGAGTCGATGAACTCGAGAGAGTATGTAAGCGCTGACTGTCCCAGTTGAGCGCTACGAACGCAGAAGCGCCGGGATATGATCAGTGTATAAGCGCTGATGCCTTTCTGGTACTCAACTTCTGCTGTCCACGACGTATACGCTACTCTGGCTACAACTCTAGTCATATACCGGTTGTCTGCGAAGTCGGAAACGGATAGTTCCTATATGTAAGCTGTGCTATATACTCTCTGATGTCGCTGTGTCGCTCAAGTCAGGCTCTACGTCCTCTCTCCAACCGCGCGGGTGGTGATCACATCGATACGGGTAAACGCGATCTGTGCCACGAAGCTCCAAAGGTCCGTCTGGGTTTGGAAGCGCAATTTCTGCACCCTTCCCGATGAAGCATCGGGCTCAAGTTGCTGGAGTGAAATCGCCATTGTTTGCTATACCCAGGCGTTTGAACAAGGGCCTAGAACGCTCGCAGTGAGTCTCCTACCTCTTCAATCCCAAGCGTCCATTCCCCACTAATCGCCCTCCAGATGACTGGCTTAGCTTCTCGTTCGATGAGGACAATGAGCCAACCTACATAGCAGTAAGCATAGTGGAACGTTACAAGTTGTGAAGAACGTACGATGACCTGGCGTGACCTCACGTACAGATACATTCGCTGCTCGCCAGATTTCAACTTGACCGGCTCGCTCTACGACACTCGTTGCTGAGCTGTACTCTGCATTGTCGCAGGTGAAGTGGATTTGCCACGCCATGATCGATCGGTGGATGACGGGGAGCTGCGCTAACCATCTGACTAGTGACAGCGTATATGACTTCCTGACGAATCGGCCCACTCTGTTATTAACTTTGTCAGCTTGACGATATGATTATGCGGCCATCTAAGACATAGTCACATCCGTCTCTTGAACAGACATACGATCGCGCCACCGCTGCGTCCCTTTGATAAGTGCAATGTAATCCGCGCCTGATCTAACCCATACTGAATGTCAAAATAGGGCTACTGCACGCCGCTCTAACAGCTGCGAAATCAGTAGTGTTTGTCCTCAAGCTTGAGTCGCGCCTCGCCGTCCCTTAGCAACTGTGCGAACGAAGCCATCCTGGTCCGTATATAGAGCAATAAGACGGAGCTTTGGTTGTTGTTGAACCATACCGCAGAAGCTGTCCGCTGTGCCTTGCGCTCCCAGCATACAATGCCGGTAGGAACCTGATTGTGATCACGCGTTGGCATGCTGCTGACACATCTCCAGACTCACGGCACTCCCGCAGATGACGAGGCTGCACTGACGGTCTCCGAATTCAATCAGCATGTGGCGTTTAATCTGAAAGCGGTGCGCGCGATATCAACGCACGAGCGAATCCGTCTGACCTCATTCTGTCGGCAGCGTCTCATACCATTTGCCTGTTGGGCGTTGATCTTTGAGCAACATGCCACATCTCCTCGCCGCGTTCGTGTCCCTCCGGTCGAAACATGGGATCCTATGTGTGGCGCCTTCGCAAACACGGAGGACCTCAACGTTGACAATTGGTTTTGCGAGGGCCGCATAATCACTTCTATCAATTGTTTCCCAGGCACTGATTGTCGTCTCCGCAATGGATACGACATCGTCACCCTCCAACCCATTCCCAGACGTTATGGAGGCCCAGACGATGTCAACACAAACATCCGTCACAATTTCTACGCCAACGTTATTGGAAACCTGATGGTCTTCAAGCGATCTCAGACCGATAACTCTCGTGTTGTCAACATCACGAGTCCCGAGATTTCGTTAGTCCGCGCGATGGTGCAGCGGTACGTACCTCATCTATTCATATTGTCCGCCTGTTCACTGACCGTCTCTGTAGCTGGTTGGAGATATGGGCTACTGGTCAAGAGACGACGTAACATGTGTATAGTCCGGTATGTCTTGCTTTGGTTCGAATGATGAGTATCATACGAGAACTAACCGTCCGCCGCTTTACATCAAACTCCTTTAGACCATCATCGATCCGGTGTATTTGAACATCTTGATACCGGCACACAGGCTGACGAGTTTGAGCATGGCGGCGCGTTCCTCTACGCGTACACATTGTCCTACCCGTGCGCCATCGAGTGTATCGTGGTAGAACACGATAACCTTCATGTTCTGTTGTCGGTTGAGTCTCGTGTATTCGCGTTAGATGGACAGTAGCGATTACCTCATCCAATTCGAGTGTCCATTCGTTCGTCATGAGGTCAATTACAACTGTTTGATGCGGCGGCGACGGATGAATGCCAACTCCCCCTATATCCTCTCAGCAAGAAGAATGGTGAGTATGCACGATCGGGGTACTTACAGTGCGCACGCTGTCCTTGAACATCGAGGTTGCGGAGCTCTATTATACTAACACTTGCGTATATCCAGTCCGAGGTGCTGTCCTCGCCTCTGATCGTGGTGCATAGTAAGTTGTATATAGTAGTATGACTACGTATCGCGCTAATCATTTGGTTCCATTCGTGTCAGATACGTTTAGGTCCTGTATGTGAGTATACGCACATGTTGTCAAGAGGTTCCATGATTTGCAGCGGTTATTGTTGTGTTCGGAGTGTCGATGCACCGTGGATATTGGCGGAGGAATCGTGTTCAGACCCAGAAAATGCGGAATGAATGCGGGAGAGCATCTGGTTCGTCACCTTGTAACCTTGCATATTTATATCCTTGACGCGATCCTGCTACTAGAATGATACGAGGGGTGATCACGAGAAGGCCTACTCGTAGTGGGCAGATACTTTCCGAACAGGTATGTTTGAATCAATCTGGGTACGCCTGCCCCAAAAAGTGTTTCGTGTGAACAGAACCAGCCCGCAATTAGCTCACCACCCCATGGCTGTGTACCGATGCATTCGTTTAAAGCTTAGCGTAGGAGCTAATACGTAGTAGGCGCATTGTGTGTAGGTACCATACCACATTACGCGAGGTATGGTTCTTCGGTGGCAATATACCGTGTTCAAGCCGAGTAAGATCATTCGGATCCCTGTATCCTCGGGGCTGTACCTCGTAATGCCACTCGTCACCTCTAAGACACACGGGCTCGAAGGAAGGAGTAGTCAACTCGTTGGAATGGGGACAAGACGCATGGTGATTCTTGTGGTCGTCATGGATACATCGCGGTACAGACACTCGCCAGGGAACATTCATTACAGGTCTTCTATGTAGCTGACAGCCAGATGAACGAGCCTTAACTCCCTCACGACGAGATCGTAGCTTGGACCAGAGTTACGCGGATCCGCATGAAGTCGCAAATGGCATGTGGCGATTACCAGGTCGTTCCGTTTGAGCATAGCTGGTACCACCACGCGCGTCCTGTCTTCAAAGCGTAGCTGCGTGTTGTCGAACACATCCAAGATATACTTCGACTGATTCTAGGACATCAGATATGTGTCAGCACCAACGTAAAACAACGTACCAATGAGTTACGTTGGCTCCCGTCGGCATGCTCTTGTACGCGCGGCTCGATGCTGAGCCTGATCGGATGATGCTCGCGGTCTTTGGCGCGAGTGGTCAGCGGCGTCCATATGAACGGTTACATTACTTACCGTAGTCAAACTCAGGATCAAAAGCGGCTGGATCGCCCAGGATTGCGTTCCCAGTGACCGCGTCATTGTCGTATAGGGGATGCACGTCGATGTACGGCGGGTTTTTGTTGAAGGCGACATTCTCGAGAACACAGATCAAACGGATGGGTATCGGCTTGCCGTTCATCGAAAGGATCGCGTCCCGTAAGCTGGGATATTTGAAGTCCCAGCGTGCCTCCTGAAGGGGCAGAGTGGAGAGTGCGTAGGGAGCGTCCACCCTGGCAGCAGCGTGCAATATATCCATCGAACTACTGCATGGTAAGTCCTGATTCAATCCGATCTACCGAGAAACATACCTTAATTTGTCCGCAGGATAGAACTCTCCGGTCCGAGTCAGTTGCGAGTTGAGCAGGACATGTAAGATCTCTAGCATGCGTTGGCTCATCTTGGAGGTGATCGTGAGATGGGGGGTTGGAGGCATGCCGCTCGTTGCCGCGGTAAGGCTTAAGTACTCTCGCGTGTAGCGCTAACATCGGATGGCAACAAATGGCATGACATTCAGATATTCCTAATCAGGGAGAACAGGCGCAGTTACGTTGGTAGGTGATCTATACATTCATGTGATGGCTGTGCGATAGAAGATTAGTTGCGGGATGAATCAGCATTTATAATGACAACGTATATGGGCGGTATGCATGACATACCAGTTTCCCTCAGATGACAGCTGGACGCCCGTTGAGCCAGAGCAAATAGAACTCCACCGGGACCTGGTGGGTCTGAACTGTCGGGTTCGCGCGCAAGGCGAAATCATCATCTCCATGAGTACACTTGTCCCCGCATGCGGGTCCGCCCCTCCACCAACGAACCATACGGGTTCGGTTCGGATACCCACGAACACCGTCCGTCATGAGGGATTGTGCGACCGTATCCAAAGAGCCGACACAACAATACCGGTCTCCGAAGAAGCGGATGATCCGCGGACATCCCTCGTCGCTGGTACAGTCAAGTTCAGTACCCTCTGCCCAGGCGTAGGGATAAACGCGGAAGTCGTAGCCTCGCGTCTGGTACTTCCCGATCACCTGGAGCGTACGGATGGTGGGGTACTGCTTGCTGATGAGCACAGCAGGGTTCAGAAGACCGCGTCCTTGGAAGGTGTACGTGGGGTAGACCACACAGAACATGTCGGCGGTGAAGTAATTCATGACATGTGTCGACCAGAAGAACGGGAGTGGGTACAGCGCGGACGTGGTGATGCTCTGGATGACATCGATTTGCAGATCGCCCTTGGAAAGATGGATGACCGCCTTGAAGCCGGCATAGACACCATCGTAGGTAGGCTCCTGTACGGCCTTCCGAGTGTAATGCTCGACGTCGATGAGATACGAAGCAACACGGCCGGCTCCGTCCAGAGGTGCATAGATGTCGAGATCATTGGGAGCCCAAGTAGGAGACCGAGCTTGGTCTATGATATGAAGGACTGTGGAACCAGACACAACGGACATTGTGGCGCGAAGGACCGAGCGGAAGCCATCGGGGTCGGCGAGATGGCGGTTCAGGGCACCATTGTAGCGCGTGCGAAGAAGCATTGCGCCGATCTCGTCAGCTGCACGACACGTCATTCGCCAGGTCTGCAGACTCTGGAAGTCTAACTCTGCGGCAATGCGGAATAATACATCTGTGTTGAGGCTGTCGTAAGGCATGTAAGTCATCGCATACAATGAGTACGATGACCCCATCTCACCTGAACATGCCGGGCTGGGCTTTAGTGGTCTTCGCTGGGGCAAAGCGCGACACGCTTGCAATTTCCAAACTGATTATGGAAGTTGAGTGTGTTAGCGGAAGCAAATCGCATGAGCCATACAATGATCGTACCCGGAGAGCTTGCTTTGGATAGACATCATGTAGGGTACTCAGGCGATTATGTCAGAGAGTGAGTTCGTATTCGACACGTCGGTGGTGTTTGTACTTTTATACTCCCCAAGCGTCGATGGGATCCCAGGTACGTTTTACTTCCTCATGCGTGAGTATCTGTTTCTGACTGGCTGAGACACGTGGACAGCTGCAACTGTTTGGTACGTTTGTAGAGGTGGATTTGATAAGTATGGATTTGATGAGTATGGTGAGCTACAAACGAGCGTGTTCTGCAGCTGGTCGATTTGTACATGATGACTATGCGCGATCCGTATGTAGAACCACTTCGGCCCTCGATTCTGTCTTCGTGAGAATCAATCCCTGGCGGAGGACACAGCGCCGACGGGGTAGTATCCTATCGGGATTGGAACAGCGTGCTGCGAAAGATGACTTAGTGGGTTATATGATCAAAGTACTAGTGCCATAACGTACGGATGTGGCGGTCTGAGTATCGCTGACAAAGGCCTGGTAAATCAATGGGGCACCCGGTAGGGCGGGATGATGGCGATCAGATACGTAGATGCAGATGGCGTATCGTCCGTTTTGATGGACTATAAACAAGTGTGAGCGGAGACAACGTCGGAGGAAGTACTGATGGAAGTACGTACCGTGCGTGTAATGAACGTGCCCTCCTACAGGGTTGCGAACGCACATCACATTGCAAGCAGGACAGCTAGCGAGAACCGTGCAAATAGCTGCGATTTCCGCTTGTCCAAGCTTCACGATGTGCGGTCGGTAGCGAGTCATTCTGGCAGATAGACAACGAACTGAGCGAAACCGACGACTTGGAGCACCTTTCTATAGCTGCACACTACGTACAAATGTCAGTATGTCCAAGTGCGGGCTGGTGAAGACGCACACACGAGTGGAAGGTTGCTGGCGCCATCACATGCTCGAAAACGCGCCAGCCCATGTACTCCGGGAATGCAAGATATCTTGGCGCGGACTGCCCGCAAATCCACAAGTAGACGTCTTGGATGACCAATGAAAGAGCGGAATTTGTAAGGCGAGGATATGTTGGACTTAGAGATGTGTATGGCGGTAGTCAGACGCATCATTCAGCGCCTATGCCCATTCGTGTGTATAACGTGACTGATCACGTGTTATTTGTCATTCAGCAGGCGGCAAATGGTCGAACGACAAGTCCTATCAACTCTTCGAATGTCACAACGGTACTACCACATCGTCAGCTATCTTGATCGCCTATTGCTGAACACTAAGCCAACGCTTGCCGCGCGGTATTTGTGAGTACTGGTAGTCGGAGGCAAACCCACCAATCCGTCATCAGCATGCAGCGTTCACATCAAACACGTCTCAAGTCTAAGTCCCAAGTCCCAAGCCCCCTAGCTCGTAAGACGTCGTCTGGTCTCCACCTGATTTCTCTACTCGCGGGTATATAGGACGCAGAATGCGCAAGCAACTACGCTATATCTCGTCGGCACCATGGGATTGCCATACATTGGATCTGCCGATAAACTCAAGCAGGCCCTGCACTACTGGCAGGAATACTCGTTCATCGAGACCGACGGCTACTTATCCCTCAACGATGTCATAAAGTCACTTGGTTCTGATGATCCAATGGTGGAGGTCCGACAGGAATATCCTGCACGTTGGGTGGTGAGTCGCTCGCTTGCGTGCTCGTCTCGTGTAGATCATGACGCTCTCGATCAGTTATGCCCTACAGGACAGAAGAATACAAAACCTGCAATTCTTCACACTGCAGCCATATGGCGGTGGAATTCCGACCTCGAGACTGGGAACTACGTTCCGGCCGGTGAAATCGCACCTGCCAAGCTAGCTGAATCCCGGGTGTGAGTTGTTCGTTCATCGCCTCGGCTTGTCTAACATCACGGACAGCCAAACGATGCCGAGCAGCCTATGTCAATTTTCTTACGCCTTCGACACGCGTCATGACAAGACATTGTGGGATGCGCAACGTGTACGTGTCGTACGCCACATCATCGTTGGTTGATCATAATATTCCGGTTTGTTTCCAGGCATTTGAGGAATTTGCTCAAGCAACCCCGGGGTTCAACAAAGGCAATAAGCTTAGACGTACTTGGCAAGATGGCCACGACGTCTCCGCGACAGCCTATGTGATGAGCGCGCAGATGTTCTTCAAGCGTACCAGATTCACTTCGAAGAAGGAAATGAGCGTGTCCTACACTCTCCACCCGTGGATCAGTCAAGCAACCAAGACGACCTCCTATTTCGCAAACCCCGACCGCCCGACGTTCTTCGAGCCCTTCAAGGGTGAGCTGCGTGGCATAGAAGAATGCGATCCCGATCACATCCGGACCGGGGATCTCGTTTGGATTAGCTTCTTCGCAGAATTCATCATCGGCTTGAACAATTGGTCGACGACCTTCACTCCTTACGAAATAGTGCGCGTAGCATCGGTTGCCCCAGAGCTAGTCGGTGACACGTCGGGTACCGACGAAGTCGACGAACCTCGGCGAGGAGGACTGAAGGCTGGTCATAAGATCGTACCGAGTAGGTGCTACAACAGACATGTGTTCTGTTTACTCATACCGTTCAAGTTGCAGATTTATCAAAGCAGGGCGGCACACGCAAGCTCGCCGCTGGCCGATCTGTTCAAGCGTCAAAGGGCGGCCCGAAAGGCGCTCCGAAGACAGGCATCGCATTGTTCCTCGACGTCGACGCCGATGAGGATCATGTACAAGAAAGTCAAGGAAACCGCCCAGTCAGCAAACCAGGCTCGTCTGGTCCCATCTCAGAGGTCAGTAGTGGCCTTCTCTTCATAGAGATCATCTGACGCGGAAGTAGGACGATTGGACAGACGTCACAAGCGACCAGTCTAAAGATGATGGCATGTACATAGACAACGCCGACCCCGCTGATCCCGACGAACACGTCGAATCGCCCGTGCATGTCGCTGGGCGCTGTGGCTATATGAACGCCGATAACACTTCATCTCCGGCGCACTCGGACAGCTCCGCTCTTTCCACCTCCATCAGCGATGTGACTTTCACGGAAGACGAAGGATCACCTCCGTCCACTCTTGCATCGATTGGGCGACCCACCGTCAAGGCTGGTGCGATGCTCACAGGTCAGCCCGTTGTGCAGCCGACCTCGCAGGACGTTGTCATGGACAGTCTCGATCGTTCAGGTACGTCTTGAACGTGGATTCATCGCGCTCATCATCATACTAATCACAGATCCACAGTCATTGAAACTTCGTCACCGTCGACTTATGGCGACGGTGACAATGCCATCTCGCCGTTCAAGAAAGGCAAGAAACGGATTGTAAACGACACCGCGAACAATCCGAGATCCCGCGACGATGGTCTAGATTCAACCGAGCGGGTAACGCGTAGCCGTATCCGAGCTGCTGGCCCGGGCCTATGAGGTACTGTTCCCCTTGGTCGCGTTGTGGTAGTTTCTAACATATTGTACTATCGCTTCCAGCGTGATGTCAGCGGATGACTATGCAGATGCTAGGTCGAATGTATGTGATATGACGATGTGTATTAGACCGTGAATATCGAGATCAATGCGAACCGCCCTCTTCTTTCCGTCTTCGTCTGACACCATCCATCTCTTGCGATCCTGCCGACCACCACCCCCGGGCGAATTCCCTGCGTGGTCGAGTAAGATGGTGTCACGACCGCGCTGTGTGAGACTCACTATGAAGTGGATGTAAGCGGTCGCGGTGTTCCTATTGCCGGTCCGGTTGGTGGCTATTTGACTTCTTGTCGCTGTGTTATCAGATCAACGTGTGTCACCGTTGTCAATATCGAAGGGATGCTCACAATTGTGCGCTGATAGCTCGTCTCAGCTTGTGTGGCCATGCTCTCCCCGTGTGCTCAGAGAGCGATGGGTATTGGATATTGAGACTTGGCTTGGGGAGGTCGACCTTCATGATGGACGTGCGTACGTAGATCCGATGGTCTGGGCATCGTAACGGTTGTAGAACCAATGTAGCAGTCGTAGTTGTGATGTCGATAATGTCAACGACGGTGCCTTTGCCTAGCAGTGGGATGATCGTTGTCGCTCCGGAAGAGATTCGCCTGTCTGAGCCCGGCAATGTGTGGACGGGGTCAAGGATCCACGGAGTGCTCCGGGTTGGCATACTCGTAGGGAAATCAATATATAGCGCAATAGGACAGTCATAGGAATGTTGAACACCGAGACGGGGAAGCTCAAGCGGACCCAGAGTCGACGGGGGTACGAGTCGCATAATGCCGCCATACGTGTTGAAGAGGCTAGCAAATGGATATGTTGAGCGAACTGGGAGTGGGAATGGCCCAAAGAGTTCAGGGATCTGTTGTCGGTCTTGATAAGAGAAGAAGTGCGGTTCAAGATCCAAGAGCTGAGGGGCTGGGGGAGCAGGAAGGTCGTACATCGTGGTGCTGACGTATCAGGATGTTGGGCGATTGTCATGATATATAGCCAGGCTGTTGTCTATCACACATGGGATTGTCATAGCCGAATCTATTCATGTTACGCGACATCAGGACTACATGGCGACAAGCAATGCGGACCGGAGAATTTGAATATGGTGTGTCATACACAGAATCCTACCCCTCCGAATTCTCCGAAACGATCTAGGCTGGAACAGTCACTTGATTGACTGAGCTTCCACTGTTGATCAAGTAATCGTGAGTACGCCTTCATCACAGTCTACGTGGCTCGTTCACTCACGGGAGCTTGACTAAGCGGCGATCACCCTTGTCAGGCTTGATGATGACAAAGCGGAGCCCCTGGGGGATGTAAATATCTCTACAGTGATGACATTCAAATGAAATGTACCTCGATCGTCTCTGTTCCTACCACCCTACCCGTGTGCGTTTTCCCAGCGGATAAATAGAACACATGAGTATCAATCTGTATTGCAGTTCATATGAGATATTGAAGCTCCCAAGTCGTAAACACACAGTCAGACTCACCGGCCAAGGGTCAACAACATTAGCCATAGTGATGAATACGATCAGACCTGAAGCGTAGACAAGCTTGACTCAGAACTCACCTCTTATATACGATCTCAAGACGCCGTGCGGCATTCTCCTGGTTTATCACTTAACCCTGTATGCACAGTCTGGGAACCCACGTCTCATACAGTGTTCGAGGCTCGCTGATGCGGCCTTTGCCGTGTACGTATTCCTGATATCGGGTATGTTCATTGCCTGGGATGACAGTCAGCATGAAGTATTATGGCTTACGTTGTGGGAATATTCGGTGTAACATCACCGATTGCTTATCACCGGATACAAAAATGTTGTGTTTAGTTTGGCAGTAGAAGATGGCGGCGGATGTCCTGAAGGTAGGTCGGCCGAGTGTTATGGCATGGGTGATCGGGATGTGGAGAGGCTGAGGGACATCTGGTTCGTGCATGACCTACTTATGTGAACGGAGTAAATGTATGGAAGATGGAAGAGTGCGACTCAAATGCAGAAGCTCACTGTCGTGCGAGTATGGAGGTCTTCTCCTCCAGATTTGCGCCATTGATGACTGTTATGAGAGCCGAGAGATCGCTAAGCGGCACGTCATGGGCACTGGAACATTGGCAGATGTTGCCCAAGTAAGGTGGCTGTTGTACGCTACCTCGCGTCAAGTCATATGTCATTAGTGCGTGGATCGAGAGTGGGAAGGGAGAGTAACGTATCGGATTCATCGATGGAAGCTGTCCCGGTCGCAGACAGCGATCCGCATCGCTTTTGACTCAGAGTTCTACAGAAGCGTTGACGTGGCATGAATTGTCCCAGAGGAGCTGGCATTTGAGACGACCTTCCGTTGGCTCAACGCCGCTATGTGGAAAGTATACTCTGAGCCTGGCAGACTACGCCTGTATAATAAGACTATAGGAGAATCAGTTATAGCCAATTGCGCACTGTACTAGTATACCGTTCACAGTTCCTCCGCCTAGCAAGGCTCAGATGGCCTCTCCTGTCGGCGGATGAGTATGTCAGCGGAACTATTTTTGAGAATAAGCTTGCAGCAATGTAGCTCGTCGTCCTCTCAAGTCTTGGTGTTCGGCTCCGGATGGTTTGGAAGTCCGGATACTCCGGGCCTATCATTCGGCCCGCTTCGGACAGGTTTCGGCGTCTCGATGCGAGGTTGGAGTGTAAGTCTCCGATACCTTGGAAGTAACGTCCCTATTAGCATGTCTGATTACTTGTCTAAGACGAGCGTAGTCCAGGTGTGCCCGGAGGGCGATTGTTATCTACTTCTAACCGACAAGATGGAGACGAGCGCTGTGTAGTATGGTTAGATGTCGATAATACCTTGTACTCAGCAAGTGCCGGGATTTCACACGCAATGGGCGAGCGCATACATGGTTCGTCTTCGCGAAAGTCATCCGTGTCCCCGCGCTCAGAATTATTGTATGCAGCGTACTTTGTTAGTCTTGGCTTGCCCGACGAGGAAGCGTCGAAGCTCCATCATCATTACTATTCTCAATACGGCCTTGCTATCCGTGGACTTGTCAGGCATCATCAAATCGGTATGCGGTACGATCCCGCACAGGCATATCCAAGCTAATTGCATTCTAGACCCTCTCGATTTCGACCGCAAGTGCGATGGCTCTCTACCTTTGGAAGAACTACTCAAGCCAGATCCCACACTCCGAGCGCTACTGCAAGACATTGATCGAAGCAAAGCGCGAGTATGGGCACTCACGAATGCATACCATACCGTAGGTTCCGTATGACGCCTCGGTGCATGCTCGTACTGACATGTTCGCGCCACCATTAGCATGCATCTCGGGTACTCCGTATACTGCAGGTAGACGACCTGATAGATGGGATCGTATTCTGCGATTACTCGGATCCCAACTTTTCTTGCAAACCTGAACCAGAATTCTACCACAACGTAGGTGAGCTATCCATGCTACTGGATACCACTGATCGATTTCTGGCAGGCGATGGCGAAGGTTGGCATGCGAGATCCGTCGAAATGCTACTTTATCGATGATAGTCGCGCAAATGTCGAGGCCGCCAGGCGTCTCGGCTGGGGACATTGTGTCCACTTCTGCGAACGGGGTTTACTGCACGTAGAGGGCGGCAAGCCCAAGTACATCGGAAGTGATATTCACGAAGGAGAGGATACCAGCGGCATTGTCGCAGTGTCAAAGCTGGAAGAGCTACGAGCCGTTTGGCCGGAGATATTCAAAGAGTAGTATACCATCCGCATGCATCCTCCGCCTATATATCCGACAAGTAGATATTGTACAACATTGTCCGTCCAATGCTCCGCCTTGCGCCCGAGGTATTCTGGTGTTGCACTTCAAAACAGCATAACCGCCACTACTTGCCCAGATTCCGTTGCCTCCAATACGACCCCGTCATATCCGAAAAGCCCTGTCACCGAGTCAACGCAAAATATGGCCATATCTCCATATAACCTACGTGTTGTTGAACTTGGCAATCGAAGGCCATCCTCGTCGTCCGTGCGGTTGAGGATCATTGAGGGGGGCGCTTCTCCAGGTGCGAGAAAATGTTGGATCTCCTCAACCTGCGCTCTTGTAAATCAAAAATATTCCGCTGGACAGACACGCAGACAGACCCTTTCATAGAACTTCTTCCGTGGCGGAGACTCTGGGGTAATATATCAACATCTCGGTACATCCACGACGTAGGACGATACTGACCGTCTTCGTCATCTTCCGGGCGACCTTCGATCTCCCACGGGCAACGCTTATACCTCTGGAACAGGGGCGTGCCGGGCTATCACTATTGCATTAGGCTGATCTAGTGTTGTCATCATCGCTACAACGAACGCACCACGTTCGAATGCAGGATGATCTTCTTCACCACATGCGTCGAGCCCGATATCAAGAAGTCTATACCATGTTGCTGGTAGTTATAGAAGTCTGCAGAGCGTTCTCAGTTTTTCTTCGTGCTGGGTTTTGCAACTGGGTCTTACAATCGCTATCTGCATCAGCTTCAGGCTGGCTGCCGCGAGCATGGATGGTCATTCTATCATCCTCTTTGTAGTGCACACGCAGAGGCGGTCCCAAATCAACTGTGAGATCCTGCGCAGTGCTTGCTCCTATCATGACCTGTATAGGTTCCGACGTCGTTGGATAGAAATACATAGTGATCCCTTCGTGGACCTATTGACGAATCAATAACGTCTTCGTGTGGCGAGAAGGCGAAATAACCTTTGCGACCGCTCTGTACAGCTCTCCGGTCATAGCTGAGCACTCGGTAACCTCGTCTAGCACATCTTTGGGCACACCGTCCGGATTCTTCTCCGAGATGATGATCCGTTTCACTTCTTGTTGCCGATCGTCTGGTTGTGTCACAGGGCTCTTCAAGCTTTCTCCCCTAGGGTCTTCATCAAAACTGAAGGAGACTCCAGGGTACCGCAAGTCGTCTCCGGGGTAAGTAGGGCCGAACATCCGACTAACGCCTACTCTCTTGAGAGCATCTTCACTCGACGAGAGGACTGAGTTCTTGTATGTGAGAGTGAGAGGCGGATTGGGATCACGCAGTTTCTTCACCGAGATAGTGCTTAGTCTTTGGTGATAACCTGAGAACAGCAGGTCGAGATGGGGTCTGAGATGGAGGAGGATGGGTGTTGTGAACGAATCCGGGTCGTACTTCACGTCGACCTGCGGGAACAAGTGTTGTAAACCTCGCAGCAGGTCGAGAACATTCCATAGCGAGGCTCCTATGTGAATGTTGACTTCGCCAGTCTGTTTGGACGTTGCGGAGTACATACCGATCTCAAACATCCCCAGGCCAGAGCCCGGTCTCAGGTCGAGCTCCAGCGTAGAGAACATCGGCCTCACAGCGGCTGATAAGCCTTGCCAGAGTTACGGGCTTTCTACAGAAGGAATGTTCCAGGAGATAGAAGACTTGCAGCTAATAGCCGGAGAATTTACGTTCCAGAGTAAGTTTGGATGGCTACTCCGAGCTCGCACGCGCAGAGGTGGTGGATAGCTGAACTGAGCCTGCTGAGGGCGTCTAAGTGTGTAGCGCGGACCGCCACCCGGGAGGAACCCCAGTTTAGATGTTCGCGTTGACGTCCTTGAACGCCACCCAACAGCATCCAACACGGTTACGTTCGAGGTCGGGCCCTATACGCATTGCGTTATGCCTGCCATATATTGTGCGTTCCCAAGTTACACTCTTCTCTAAAAGGATTGTAGCAGGCCTTACAGGTCGACTCTCGGCCACCCTATCTCACCTGCAAGGCTTCAGCACTGATTCATTTTCTACAGCACAGGATTGATCGTCTCAATATACTACTCTATAGCTAATGAACTTCAAATTGACGTGGACGGGGAGAACTTGTGCCCGCGCAGCTCCGAGTCACCGCCCTCGGCAAACAACAACCTTGTGGCTCGCTGTGTGCGTTCTCCGTGCCGTCACTGTTACATTAGCATCCTTGCCGCAGGTGAACCTTGGACCGGCGATACGGGAGGCGCATACATGCGGCCAGCTACAGATCTATATCAAGCGTGTCCTGAAAGGTTCAACTCCAACACCATATGAGTGTTGGTACCCGTACGTCATGATCCTCAGGCTCTCGGTACACCACTGACGTCGGCATGTCTACCACCGCAGCCAGATGAGCTAGATTTCGCTCATTCGATTGAATATCCATGTGAACGTCGCACTGAACGACTATGTGAGTCATCGTTGTCGATACATGCCCGTTCTACTTGTCATCTGGAATGCAGGCACCCCAACTTCCGCCTCGGTCGCGCTGCCAGCTCGGATGTGGCCCGACTCCACGCCCACGTCGAACACATGCCAATGCACCCTGTTTCTGCAGGAAGGGGATGACACTTTGCATCTGCCGTCTGGACCGCAGGCTGGACACATTGCGCGCCTCTTACGACGCTGATCGTGCTGAGCTCTGCTTCCTGGCTCGAGCCGGGTGCAAACACTTCCTATCCGCGTCTTGCCTGCATACACGCGTCAGTCCCATGGAATGTCGACCTACTTAAACTGCCTACGGTATATCCCACTCGAGTGCGCAGATTTAGAAGCTCCGGTTCGCATGTGCGCAAGGCAAGATAGTGGTCCGCTATCTTCGCGAGGTGTGTGTGCTCCTTTCCGACGCCCATGCCCGACAGCATAAATTTGAGGGTCTGCTGCTTCATCTCACAGTTCTGTCTGCCCCCTCCCTCCCTCTTTGTTCACCACTTTCGCTCAGGTCCGTATAGATCTCTCACAACTACCGTGCTCAAGTCCTGAACCATTCATCCAGCAAACGTGTGTCAGGATTGATCACAATGCACCTCGAACTGCTACAGGTCTGTGCATCGTCCCGTATTGCGCCTTCATTCACAAACCAGTCTCTCAGGTCACCGAAGCGGGGTTGGCGTATCTGGTCATTGGAGGCTTTGTAGTTGCAGTAGGTATTTGCTAGCCGTCAGAGGAGCCGCTACAGCTACCGTCATATCGTCGTTATGATGATTTCCGAATGCTGATGCTCAGCTCTTCTTAGTTCAGCATGGTGTCCCGTCTTGTCAAAGAGAAGGCGAGTGGAACTGGGTATCCAACCTAAAGACGCGTACGCTTAAACGAGGTCCCAGCTATACATCAACGAAGTTGTCCTTGGCACCGCGTGTGGTGTTATCCTCGGCCCATACTACGCGAACGTCGTCAACCCTCGTGCATTGGGGGTAGACGTGAATGCAGTAACCCTTGAGGTCACACGCATCACCCTCGCGGCGGGCTTATTCGCCATCGGAGTGGAACTGCCACAAGCTTATTTAGCGAAACATGTGAAAGGCCTACTCTTCATGATCGTGCCTACTATGGCTTTTGGGTGGCTTATTGTCGCAGGTATGTCCAGAAAAACAGAGATGCGTTCAAGCGCTTAGGACATCTGCTCCGCTAGCCGTCATCTACGCCATTTTTCCTCCACTCAACTTCTTATCGTCCCTGGTCATTGCCGCTTGCCTTACTCCCACAGACCCGATCATCTCCGCTGCCATCATTAGTACGTGCAATCTATACGGTCTCTTATGCTATGCGCTCAGCTAATCCCATGCAGGTGGGAAGTACGCAACGGCCAATGTGCAGCAGGACCTACGCGATATCTTGTCGGCAGAATCCGCAGCCAACGATGGCCTTGCATATCCCTTCCTGAGCATCTCCATCTATCTCACAGTCGAGAGCTCGCGTCAAGTCGCGATAGGCAAATGGTTCTTAGTCGGTTGTTTGTGTGAGTACACGCCGCATGGAGTTTTACGACCGCATTAGATTCACTGACCGAGATTGCAGATCAAGTAGTCCTCGGTGCTCTCATAGGGGCGCTATTGGGTAAGTCTCGCATCGCTCAAGCACAGTTAGGACTTCATTGACATCCATCAGGGATCGTGTTCTCGTACTTGCTACAGTTCTCCCACCGCAAGGGTTACATCGGCCGCGAGTCCTACGTCGTACAGTACCTCGCTCTCGCGCTGTTCACCATTGGCATCACTCGTACGCTGGGGAGCGATGACCTCCTTGCCGCATTCGCAGCTGGTGAGTAATGCTTGATGTACCCCTCATCTGTCTTACATTGCTTTACAATCTGAGGCTAATGCTTCCTACAGGCACGGCGATCGGCTGGAGCGGTAACTTCAAGGAGCTCACCGAGAAAGAGGTATTCGCTTCAGTGATCGACCTCGTGCTGAACTGTGGCTGCTTCATTTACATCGGGGCCTGGATACCTTTCGACGCGTTCAATGCCACTCAGTTCGGTATCACACCTTGGCGTCTTATCATCCTATTCGTAGCTGTTATACTCCTCCGACGAATCCCACCCCTTCTTCTGCTATATCGATGGGTACCAGAAATCAAGTCATGGAAGGAGGCGCTCTTCTCGGGTCATTTTGGTACGTACATGCATCGTGCTGATGAAAAATGTACTGACAATCGTACTCAGGTCCTGTGAGCTAGCAACCTACTGCACTGATAACACCCCGATACGGACTCACCTTCACCGACATAGATGGGTGTTGGAGCAATCTTCGTCTCGACGCTCGCAGTCTTAGAACTGCCTACCCCTCATGACCCGCCCCAAAGCCAAGCAGAACTACTCGCTGCAACACTCCAGACGATCGTCTCGTCCGTTGTACTGGGTTCCATCATTATACGTATGTCATCATGCCGGTATCTGCACAAGGTCAAGAGTTTATTCGTTATGATTACAGATGGGCTGTCAATCACTGTTTTGTCGCTCGGAACCAGCGTATGCTCGCGCACGCTTACCCTGACTCGGTCATGGACCGCACCCAACGGGTCGAAGACACCGGAATGGCTCGTTTTCGTGCGCCGCGTGCCGATAGGCAGTGTTCGCCGAGGTCCGTTGACGATCAATGACCGCGATGTCGAGCGTGACGCGGATACCAAGAGCGACCTACCTAGCACGCCTAGGCCGCAACTCGTCTACGAGGTGACAGAAATCGACCGCCACTTGCCTGCGCTAGGACTTACAACAACGACCCGAGAAGCCATCCCTGTGCCACTGCATTGCGACGACGGACAAACGCACGACTTCCACGGCTCGCACCTTCTATTGGAGTCGGACACCAGCGAGGTGCGTTCGTTTCAGTGAGCGTCTACGGAGTACATAGACCTAGCTCACCGTCATGATTCGCGTCATGTCCTCACCGCACAACTGACCGCCGGATAGGTTGACATTGGCTTACAACTTGACCTCGATGCCATCTGCCCAGGTGACGCCATCTCGCACGCTGGAAGCGAGGCTCAGTGGAAGCCGTACTCCCTCCACGACACTTCTGCTGCAGCTGGCTTGGATGCACCCACTGAACTACCGCTAGACAATGCCGCGTCTAGTTCGGACTGCGTGAAGTGCGCGTCGTCCCTGGACCGAGACTCGGACTCGAGGGCAGACACGCCGCCATCCCGACGCTACGTCATTCGCTATCCGCTTCCCATGGGTTGGGTGGAAAGTGTGGCCAACGATCGCGTATCTTCGGGCGTGCAGAGTCCTATCTCGACCAACGTCGTACGCTCTCCGCGCGGCGCCGGTGAAAGCAACTTCGAAGAAGAAGGTGCCGTAAAGGTCGGATACATGATGAAGACCGGGAAAACAGGTACATCTGCTATCGGCGGTTCTGACGGTTTACCGCTGGGAATGAATACGCACCTCCCTGCACCGCAATAACGACATGCCTGCGGGAACTGGAGATTATAACATAGCAGCTGAGCGGCCGATGGGTGGCATCATCTTGGAGTCCCAGTCGTGATTGGGGTGAATAACGTTGTTGGCGTCTTATGTGTACCATCATTCCATCTTGGCTGTATTATATTGGTTGTAGTGTCTGTATAATCTATTTGTGGCTTGTATGCTATCGCAGTACACGGAATGTTGGTGTTTAACATTTATCGTTCGGAAGAGACGGCAATGGTCCCAGACTGAGACTCCCCAGTGCCCACTGGCGCGGGCATTGGCGCGTCGCGTTACGCGCACGCGACCATGGTCACAGTCGCGTCGCCCTAG
This sequence comes from Trametes cubensis, assembly GCA_029747595.1. Lineage (NCBI taxonomy): Eukaryota > Fungi > Basidiomycota > Agaricomycetes > Polyporales > Polyporaceae > Trametes > Trametes cubensis. Next base: position 27,043 of record JAPEVG010000205.1, on the reverse strand, counting down.
CCGCCGTGCCTCAGACGCGTCTCCAGTCTTCGTCCAAGCCTCCATTACCGCTATCTGCGAGGTAAGCGTATGTGCCGTTACATATACTTTGAACATGTACCGTATGTGGGCAGCACCAACGAGCTATGGCTAACACGACACCGGACAGATACTTACTGAGCCAAGCTAGTCTTCATTAGCCACACCAGTGCATAATGGCCGCCGATCGGAGACAAGTCATCATCAAAGTACTGCAACTGAACTTCCTTTGTGTACGGTGCCACTAAGAGATGTGTAGGTTTTTAGAAAGTACGGGCACTCCCTTGGTCCAGAATCCTTGGAATTCTTGGAGGAGCTTCTTGATCGTCACGAAATCGCGGATGGAGATGTGGAGTTCTCCGTGGAGTGGATAGCCAAGGAATACAACAAACAAGATGGTATGGGTCGTAGTTCATCACTTTGGCATATCTCTCAATCGTCATTAGATGCCCAGATGAAGGTTTCGCTTGATGTCCTACACAGAGTCTATGAGACATTCCAGAATGGCGAAAGTGATGGCGTGCAAGAACATGCTACAATAGATCCCGACAACCATATCTTCGTGATCGACTCTTTTGAGATGCCTCTCTGGAATTGGTCTACAGAGCGAAGCACCTTTGAGAGGTGAGTCGGCTATCAAGGTATGCGTTTAATGGGCGGCACACTAACGCGCATGGCTAGAGCACCGGGACCTCTCACATCTTCGGGCACAGCAGAATCCAGGGTAATGGCGATGAGGAATAGGCTGAACGTGATCAGACAATGCGTTCTGCGTAATGACCACTTCTCACCATCAACGCTACCGTCGAAGGACCGCGAGAATCTCCTTACTGTAGGTCAGGTGCTGTTGCTTGTATCGTGGCCGATACTGAGAAGACGAATAGTTGAGGTCAACAAAACAACTACTTGGGCGAGCTGGCGAGCGATTTCTCCTCTTTGGCATGCTCACACACTCGAAGGAGGGCAAGTTGTGTTTGGAAGACCAAGACGGCATGGTGGAGCTTGACTTCTCACAGCTGGTCGGTTTATCAAATATAAGCCAATTGAGGAATGTCTGCTGACTCGACTCTCACAGGACCAGCCTAGCGAGGGATTGTTTACTGAGGGTTGCCTAGCGCTTGTCGAGGGTGACTACACAGAAGATGCAACGCTGCTGGTCATCGCTATCGGACATCCACCATGCGAGAGCCGGGAGGCTGCACGGTCGATATTTGGCCATATCGATTTTCTTGGCAAGGGTGCAACGACATTGCTAGAAGATGTAGGTCACAGTCATATGACAGTCTATGATGAGGCTGAGCATCTTGCAGAAACAATTTGCGCAAAGGGTGCAAATTGAACTCGTCGACCTGAGATTCTTCGTCCTCTCGGACGTGTGGCTAGACCGCCCTGAAACGCTGCACGGATTACGCAAGTTGTTCGACAATTGCATGGAAAATAGCTTCATTCCGAAGGTCGTCGTACTATGTGGCAACTTCACAAGTGTTGGTATACCCCAAGGGAACGGCCGCGAAGTCCGACGATACCAAGGTCCATTTGTCGTTCTCGCTCATTGGTATACCGTGCTGAAGTTGTGTAGAGAATTTCGAGGCGCTGGCCGACCTGATAGCAAGTTATCCCCTAATCACTCGCACCACCCATTTCGTCCTCGTACCTGGCCCTCTGGATGTCACATTGAACACGGTATTGCCCAGGAGACCTCTCCTCTCCTCCTTTGTTAGCCGCCTGAAGTCCCGCATACCGAATATCCACAGTGCAACCAACCCATGCCGTATCAAGTTCTTTGAGCAGGAAGTCGTCATCTTCCGCGAGGATCTGATGTCTAGAATGCTGAGGAACTTGGTTGGCGTCAAGCCCGACGTCAAAAACGACGATCTCAAACGCTACGTACGTACCTCGTGAACATTTGCCCAGTCCAAGTCTCTCATTGTCTTTCTCCAGCTCGTGCAAACGATTTTGGACCAGAGTCATCTGATGCCATTGACCACATCCATACAGCCAACACTATCGGAATACGACCACGCCCTTCGCTTGTACCCTCTACCCACCGCTGTACGTCTGAACCATCTCGCAATGCAAGTGAGAAGGGATGAGCTTGACTGATTCAAATATAGGTCGTCTTGGCCGATAGATATGACAAGTATCAAATGACGTATGAAGGCTGTCATGTCTTCAATCCGGGACGGTTCGTTGGCAATTCATTCACATTCTCTGCGTACGCACCTGCAAGGCGAGAGTCGGAGGAGTGGTGAGTCTATATGCAGCGTCTGTAATAGGTGTCGCGCTGAAGATTATGACAGCGTGTTGGATCTCGACTTCGATGATGGATGGTCATAATTTATCCTCGGCCTTCGGGGCAGTGTGGATGGTTATACATATCAGTTGACCGACACTGACCGTACGGCGGCCGTGTGCCGGAGGTATTCGTATATAGGGAGCGCTATGACCCAGGATAGTCCATACCATGTCTATGTATCTGGCGGAAGAAAGCATCCATATGCAGTACTCTGAAGTTTAGCTGGGATTATTGACAAGCAACATAGTTGAAGTTCATGGGAAAGAATGGGAGTGGCCCCAGTCCACGTGGCTGTACACGCCCTCCGACGCGCCCGGAAAGTGGTGGGTCGGGGACAGGCGTACCGCACAGCGCTCTCGGCGGTGTCTCACCAACTCACCACCCTCAGCCACCTCAGACAAATTCATGCGCATATCCCGACCTGCTCTCTCTGTAGAGCCTCTACCATCTACCACTGCCAGCTGTATGCGCACTCCCGCCGCTCCCTGCTAGTGACAATCACGCTCCTTCTACCTCTCCCTACCGCCGACCACATCCATACCGAGCGTCCTTGGACCAACGCTGTTCAGCTTGAGTTCGGTTGGGGCCTTATGCAATTCCTCGTTGTCTGGAATTTCTTCCTTCAAGCTCTCCTCCTGCGACGCTTAGATGGAGTGTCCTGGGGAGCAACACTCGTCGTATGGGTCGTTCGCATCCTCACGCTCTCCCTACTCTTCCGGACGTACATCGGTCCCACAATTGTGAGGCTTGTCTCGCGGCGGCTACGCATCCGAAGTGTGAGTCTACGCTCGATACGTGGTATATACTTCAAGGCCGGAAGTGGTACGTGGCGAGTAGAACGCGTTGGGATCTCATACCACAGRCCTRCATCGGGCCAAGCAAGCCGGTTCTCCGTCCAGGTTCAGGGCTTGTCGCTCGAGCTTGACGGCCAGGCCCCGGAGGTCTCGCGGAAAGCGTCATCTGGTAGCAAGACGAGGAAGGTGTCCAGGACCGACCCCTCCCGCTTTGTCCGCCGCGCTTCATGGGCATTGCTATCATCAATCTACACCACCCTCGAGCCATACTGCCGTCCTGTAGTGCGAACCTTCTTTGTGAACCTCCTGCGTCTTGGGATCAGCGCTCTTCCTGCTATCACTCACGTCGTTGACTTTGAACTCGACTCTGCTGTTCTCACTTGCGCTGCGCTCCCGGGAGTGCGACTCTCGGTGGAGGAAGCAAAGTTGCATACCAGCGTKTCACTTGCTTCTTTGCCAAACGTTGTGACTATYGAGAATGGGAGAGCRCACWCAACTRTTGGACATAGACGGTTCGCTAGCGTGGCGGACTGGAACGCTCGRCTAAAGGGAAGCGTACGACGGACCTGGGATCGAGCTTGGGGTGCTACGCAAGTTACCGCATCCGTGATTWTGCACGTCAAGGGCGTAAATGGTCACATAGACCGGAACAACGATAGTTTCGCAGGTACGGTCTTTCCTTGGCACGGGRAGCTTTACTCACTTGATAGTAGGGAACCACAGGGGTCACAATTTCGTCAGTCTGCCCGTTATACGGCTTTCTGTTGCCGCTGCTCTCAATCCCCATCGAGGCGTGGAGCCCCGYAGCGTAGAAACATCTCTAGATTTAGGCACGGTGGACATRCAGCTGGATGTCATCCGGAGTCTGCTTGCAAAGGTCAAACGACGCCGTTTCGCGAAGATGGAAGAGAAAGGCTCTGGTTCTCCTGTGAATGGGTCGCCTGCGTCAGCAACAGCAAAGAGCCCTGCTTGGAGGTCATCATTGTCCCCCGCTTCGCCATTCATGGGAGCTTTATCGGTATGTAACATGCTGTTATGCCAAGGTCTATATTTGAGCGTGCAGTAGGCATCGATGCGCTGGAAATGGGCTGTGAAACAAAATCGTGTTCAAAAGGCCAGCCGTCTTGGAGTTGCGGTGGGTACTTGATCTAATCTCTCGAARAGTGAAGCTATAACTTCTGCTTCCAGAGGCGTGTATCGTACGCGTCATACATCAAGACCATCGAAGTAAAGGTCTCCAAGTGCACCACAAGCTACCAACCGGAAGCGACCCCAGCTGATTCTGCTGTACTGGTCGCTTCCGTCAGTGATATCTACTTCAATGCTGGTCTTAGCCATCCCGATCGCAACGCCATGCATAGGCAGTGGCTAGGTTCGGGCTCGGGGATACCACACGGCGAAGCGCATGGAGATACATACGCCATAGTGCTCTCCGCGAAGCAGCTCACACTTGATAGAAACGGTGTCGGGGAGTTGATGGATCATCTACGAGTCATCACACTCAAGGGATTTCAGTGGAATTCGCTGCTTGTGCGCTGGCCTTCTCCTTGGCTTCAAGGGACGTCATTCCTTTCCGGAGACCCYAACGCCCAAYTGTTGGTCTCTCATGCATCTATTGGGGACGTCGASGTTACCGAGCGTCTCGATATGGTAGAGAAGTATGCGCGCAGAGAGCCTTCCGTTGAGAAGACCGTCCATGGGCAACCTATCCTCCCCGCAATACTCTCCCCTGTCCCTCGTGTTTCTCTCGGAGTGGATGTCGGCCATATCTCCCTGCGTCTCATCTCACCTACCCGCGATGGCGATCAAGAACCATTCGTAYTRGAGGCAGCGACCAGTGGTATATCCGGTTCTGTCACTTCACAGTTCTCATCTCGTCCGGATCACGTATAYGGGGACATCGAGCGCGACTACACAGGCCTTGATATGGAGTTCACCTATGGCCTGGAAGTGAACCGTTCCTTCGCCAAGATATGGTTCGGACCCGACGCGCACATGCGGGGCGCACACCCTCAAAGTTTCCAYGCRGCAGCTTACCCAAGCGAGACGCTTGTTCAACTGGACTCGATTCATCTATCCGGTAGCGGCCACGGGTTGGGCGAGTTCGCTGACGAAACCACGGGGGTCGTTTCGATTGACGTGCCATCCGTGTACACTCAGTGCCAGCTCGCCACCGATGCRTTGTCAATCGAGCTCTGGCAACCCGAGATCATCAAGGCACTCTCTTGCATCYTCTCGCGCACTGGCGGGAAGCCTTCGCAGAAGCCGAARCCATCGCGGCGCATTCTCGACCAASTYCCGTTCGGCATCTCCGCGTCATTGGCCATCGGTCGCTTCATGCTCTTCATGACGTCTCCAGATCTCGCTCCTGATGACACCCTCAACATMTCGCGAGGCCTCGCTTCGCGTGTCGGTATTTCYATGAGCTATTGTGCCCTAAAGCCCAYCCACTGCTCGAGGATGACCAATGTGCYCTCGCGRGGTGATCAACGCTCAAAACTCTCCCTTTCTGCTGAGCAAGTCCTACGTGCCGTGGAAGACTCAAGCGCTTCCTCCAACGCCGATCTGCGTCGTGCGCTCGTTCGAGTATCCTTGTGGGATCTGGTCGTCAGGGATGCGTTCGCTACGCCATTTGCGGCCGATGACCCCTACGGGACTAGCGAAACAAGCACCCAACATCGGTCATTGGAGTTCCTGCATATCGAGCAAATCGAGGCCAACGCRTTGATCTCTGGCAATCGACCTGCGGCAGCGGCACTGCCAACCGAGCTCGATAGTTGCGAAATCCAGGTGGCGATACCTGTTGTCAAAGCAGTGGTTCAACTTGCACAAGTCTACAATGCTCTGCTAGCTGTCCATACGCTCCAGGTAYTGGTGCCCCCACGTCCAAGCGGCAAGRCCACCCGTCCGCTTCCCACGATGTCTTTCGATATCCGGTGTCACCTCCAGCAGCTGCAGCTACGTTGGGACTTCCCGATCTCGAGCAAGATGTTCATGCGAATGTCGTCAGTCTGGTGTCATGTTGCTCCGAGTCGAACGATCTCTGTCGGCTGGGATCACATACTGCTCGCGGTCGCGGTTCCCGTCTCTCGCGATGGTAACGAGAGCCAGGAATGGGAGGAACTCGCTCGACTGCCTCGATGGCGCCTCGAAGTCATTCCCACTACAACCCCTCTGACAATCAAGGTYAGGGGRGATAGCGGTCGCTTGCGCATTCCCTTCGACTTCGTACTCGCCGATCTCATCTTGGACATCAACCTCACTATCAAGAGCGTCAAACATCTTGTTCGCATGGTCTCTGCTGGCATGTACTCAGATCCTCCTGCCCCACCGGAGGAGGATGCGAAACATGTCCCCGAYATCCACATTCACYTAGGAAGATTGATCGTAGACGCCGCGGACGACGATTTCGAGTCAAGGCTAGGTCTCATATGGCGAACCGGGTTTCAGGCAGCCCGTGTACGCCARGAACGCGAGGAAGCGTTTACTGCGAAGGTGGAAACYATCGTCTCTCCGAAGCCTTCGAATAGCTCGTCCCGTAGCGCTGGTACCGATACGGACTTCCAGTTCACTCCGAAGCATACTGTGTCGGTCAATGATGCCCGTCAACGACTCCAGCAAATCCATTCGATGGCTTGGATCGCGGCGTTCAAGCAAGCCCGTGCGCAACAAATCGAAGGGCAGGAGTCCTACCTGCACTCGCCGGAGGGWTCTTTGCGCATYACCGATGTCGAAGGCAACCTCGTCAACGTCAACACAGTCCGCCCTACACCRCCCCTAGTTCGTATTGCGTTCAAYGGCCTCTCACTCTTCATCGGCCCTCCATCGTTCCCTTATGAGGCCTTACCAGACTACCTCTAYCAAGCTGGYGGTGGTCTCCCTCGTGACTCGCGATTCTCCCTGCTCATCCCCATGCACATTCACTTCAAGGCCACCTCTCTGCGACTATCGTTCCGCGAATACCCCCTTCCACTGCTCCATATACCCCCTCATTCGAAGGGCATCCAATCGGCATTGGAGTTCGATAGCGACGTCGTCATTGCAGAAGAGATGGGTTCAGACAAGGCCGTCGAATGGGTTGAGTGCGAAATCGTCAAGGCCCACAGTGGGATGCATGGTGCCGCTCCCATATCYGTGCGCATACCGAAGACMATCATGCCCGTCAAGTCTTACGCTAGCCCGGTCGTYCGCGTGAAGACCGACGGCGTGACGGACTTYTCGTGGGGCATCAGCTACAGTGCTGCGACGCAGGACTTCATGAGAATTATCGACACCCTATCACATGCTCCTCGAGATAGCTCGCCTGCGATCGGGTTTTGGGATAAAGTACGGCCGTCATCCTTCGATCAACGGTCCTAAATGAGCCTCACCTGAACTGTCTTGCAGCTGCGACTAGTGTTCCATTGGAAAGTTGAGGTTAGCTTTGCGAACGAAGTTCATCTACACATGAAGGGTAACAGTACTCAGTCGTTACATAGTGACCAGCGGGTGCTGACGTGAATCTAGGTTCCCGCGATCCGTACGAGCTTCGGGGATACGGAGCCGGCTTCGCGCTCTGCTGGAAGGGCCATCCATCGTTACTTGTCGGACACCCCAATGACGCAAGAGAATTGATTCAAGTCAAGAGCGATACTATGCTTGTAATCGTTCCCAAGTACGTTATGCTATATGCTTCGCATGGGTAGATGTCTGACTAGCCTGCAGCATCGAAGACTCGTACGGTGATGGTGCCGTCAAAACTGCCGCCACGGGTTCCATACCGAGAAAGGCCCAGACAATATGCGCCAAATTCCGCTCAGGTGTTTGCTTTGGCGTGGGCTTCGTCCTCGAACGCGCCTGTGGTCCTGAGTGTGATCGATGCCAAGGAAAACCCTTCGATCGTACATGTCGCCTRTTCRATTTCAAGCCCCATTACGAAGTCAAATTGGAGTGGAAGGATCAGGTACCTGCRGTCAAGGTAAGACTTGCAACAATGTGRGATGGACGCATCACTKACGATCAATYRTAGTCTGCGGAGGACTCGTATAATGGCTTCAGATCGGACTTCATCCACATGTCAATATCCCTCACCTCAGGCCTRCAGAAGTCGGCAAAGCTACGCCCRAGCAACTTCCATTTGTCTCCGGAAGTGTTCTCCCATTTCTGGTCTTGGTGGCACCTCTTCAACAGCGCGCTGTCTCTCCCCATTCGTCAGGGCAAGCTATATCCCCGGAAGCGGCCGATTTCTCCGAAGTTTGGACAGCATATCGCGACGTTGAAGTACATGGCGCGCGTTCCACAACTYTATATCTCWCATGTATACGTCGACAACTCTCAGGAAGCTTGGGCGGACGGCGTCACTCCGTTCGTAGGAGTCAAGGCCCTTATTGGCGAGTTCCATGCCGACATGCACCAGCGCGACACGGAGACGTCAGAGATGACCCAAGGTGGAGTCAAGACCGTGCACCACAAGCCCTTCTACGCYATAGAAGTCGTCCTCAGAGGCCTCGACCTCCGTGCGATGCTCGCTGTCTTCCCGGACCCCCTCAAACAATGCACGCCTCTCGAGAACACCCCGTTAGTCAGCAACTATCGTACACGCAACGACCTGACGCCTATCGACCTGGACTCCACCTGGGTAGACATGGACGATTTCGCGGTCTACGAACAGGAGACCCCTGCCGAGCCGGAGATCCATCTGCTTCCGGCAGTGTCATGCCCACGTTTCACGTACTTCAAACGGGTAGATGAACACGCACCGTGTGGACCTGATAAGCCCTCAGACAGGAGTAAGTTTGGCTCGGAGGATACGCACGTTTGCCTTCTTGGCAAGGAGCCTTGTAAGTGGAGCTCGTACCACTGAGGCGGTATGGTAGGCTGATTGGTGTTTAGCCGTCACACAGATACAAATGGAACTCGCCTCCGAACGCGTCGAGCATCTGCGGCGCAGAGTTCAAGAGGATGCGACGCACCCGAGATCACATGAGCCCACTGACCATCACGATGGGGCAAGTCACTCCTCTTCATGGACCGTACCGTCCAGTGCATTGAACTGATATGTCCGTAGGATCACTCCCGTGGTGCAAAAGACTTGCCCAGGATGATCACTTTGTTGGAGGGCTATATATCTCAGCTCCGCCAGGTAGACATGGCTTCTCAAGCGTCAACCAAGAACGGTACTTCCAGCTATTACATGCCTGCGGACATGGTGTCTCCGGACGAGTGGGCTGGTTTCGACAACGTATACCAGGTCCATTGTCCACAGATCATCATGGACAATGCTGTACGAGACGTAAGCCTGACATGYRAGCACTGATCAGAATCAGAAAATACTGAATATCTTCCTAGATCATGATGCAGTACTACTATTGCTCGCGGTCTAGRAGGGGTATTGAGTATCATATGGCAACGCGGTAAGTGGCATTATTTCAGAWTGGGTTTGAATATACCATTCATCTATACACAGCGCCGTAAAGTTCATCCGTGACCAGGCTCAGGCGGCTTTGGCAGAGCTACAACAGGAAGCCGGGAAACACAAAGGCCCCGCTGCAAGCGCACAGGCAGCCGCCATCGCCGTCAAGAAGCTATTGGTCGGCGATGGTGGATCAACTCCATCGGTTGAATTCATTCCGCAAACTGTCTCCAAGCTGCCGGCAACCATCGACCCATTGCATGGCTGGGGRGAAGGAGTRTCGCCTAGGAAAGGACATTTCTGTCTTTTACTCAAACCMCAGGTCGTTCTGCGGAGCAGTGCGGACACAGAGTCTGTCTGTGTCCTCGCAGCCGTGCAAGGAAAGCTGAAGACGTTCGCTATCATGGACGACTCMAATGCACATGACCCCATCAGCGGAAAGGTRATGAACAGGTAGGAGATACWCTAGGCTATGTGACAAACTACTCGTTTACACCACGTAACTTGCAGGAATTTCGCATGGCTCACCGGACTGCAGACATTCTCGCCTTCCACGACTAACGTTTCCGGAAAGGACTATGTACCGTTGGAGGTACTCATCGATCTGCGGGCGGACAACAGCAACTTCGATCGTCTCGTGCCTCAGACGGACGCTACKTTCCAGTACGACAAGTTCAATCGCCTGCGTCTACGCAACGATGTTACCTCGGTCGCAAAGAATGCTCAACACACCCACGCTCACCTGCAAAACCAGACGGTACGTATATGCCCTCCTGCTAGACATACTATTTACTCATGACCGTTATAGGATCTTGTCCGCTTGCATGTTCCTCGGTTCACGGTGTCAGCTAATGATCGCCACTTCCAAGCGATATCCAACATTGTCACGAACCTTGTGCTTTTCACTGACGCTGCACACAAGACCCGCGCAGAAAAGCTCGAGAGTATGCTCTTCAGCTATGACTTCACGAATCTCTCTTCAGCCGCRGACGTCGTTGCCAACATGCAATCACGCCTTCGYCAAGCTATCGAGACGAARCGTGAAGCTGAGCCTAAGCTCGTTGGGTACGGCAACCCGGGACGCGTCGAGCTGCTYAAGATTGATGCGCATATACTCCTGCTCGTCGAGGAGCTCAACCTCATCTTCGACGCGATCAAGCTCGCACAAGACAAGGCGAGCGACTCGTCAGACCAGAAGTCTGCGCTGCTCCTMCATGCCTCGTCCGAAGAGCTGTCGTGGAGGATGTTGGATAGGCACGACCAGCTGCTCGCCAAGCTCGCAGTRCGGGACACAGACTTCTACTGGCTGAGCCGTCACGACAGCTCTACAGTCAACAAACTAGCTATCGGTGACTTGCAAGCCTTTGACGGTGCCGCCGATGCGGAATGGACGGAGATCCTCTCCAAACACGACGAACCGTCTACACATCCCCTCGTGAAGGTATGCATACACGATYCTCTCGATAACTCACATGCTYACCTGCATATGCAGCGCAAGCTCTTCCTCTTGGCAGACTGGACCGTGCTGCCTCCTGTSGGCGGCATCACGATTTACGAGGAGTTCGAGCTCATGCTTCACCCAATGCGCCTCCAGATCGATATCCGCGTCGGCCGCAAGATCATGGANGTACCTCTGGCCCGCTCGCCGCGACCGGAATCAGTCACCTACAGAGACTGAATCGTTCATGGTACCTGAGGCCCTGGCGAAGTCTGACGATCTCCCTGCGGTTACCTACACCGATTCGCCTCGACATGCATCGTTCGATGTCGCACCTCGCAAGTCGCTCGATGCAAACCGTYTGGCRGCCCCTACGCTACGCCGGCTCGGCACGTCGCGCTCGTTCACTGACCTCAGAGGCAACGCGCGGCAGGATTCTTTACAGGTTCCCAGGATGACGCGGACTCGGTCTAGCGACGCGCTGCGGGCTCGTGCAGAAGGATTGGCGATGTCCAAACCTACTCTCTCAGGAAGAGGAGGCCACGATAAGGACCGGTCAAAACGGGATGTGGACGATGCAGCAGAGATGAAGACGCGCGCTTCTCAAAAGACTTTCGTGAGAGTCAAGGTCGCTAGGTAAAGACATCAAAGTTATGCTTCGTCCAGTTGCCCGATAGTTGACATGGCTCCAGTCTCCATCTGCTATTGAGCATCATGAAGGAAGACTCGTTCCTGTGCCGTGACGCTCGGATCCGGACGCGCGATCTCGAGTACCGAAATCAGACTTGGAGCGTAAGCACCTTCCCGTCCCATTATCGCGTCAAAGTCTTAGCTGAGACATATGCGCGGCACAGTTCGAGGAGCTCGTCGACCAATTCATCCCGTCCGGGCGAAACTGGCGGGGCTGGGTCAAGGTCGCGTTCCAGCAGCCCCTGGTGCCCGTCCTCCCCGTCGCGCGCGAGATCATCACGAAGACGAAGTGGATCGCGTCCAAGAAAGACACGAGCCACGACCGCCCCACGCGTCCGAGCACCCCGAAGCTGCTCGCGTCCCGCAGCGGGACGAGCCGCGGCCTGCCGTCGCTAGGCGATGCCGGCAGCAAGCCCCGCAAGTCCAAGGACGGGCGGCCCATCCTCCCGCACACGGTCTCGGACCCGCCGTTCCTCACCTCGGAGCCGGAGACGATCCGGCCGGGGAAGCGCGCGGGCTCGAAGCAGGGCGTGCGCAAGCGGGCGATCAGCCTGTTCAGGCGGAAGCACGCGCACAGCCAGGACAGCATCGACTCGTCGGACACCACGACCTCGGTTTGTCGCTTTCGTTGTGTTGCGCCTTGGCTGAGATGCTGATGATAGACAACCCGGCAGACTGACCAACCGTCTTCGCACACGGACAGCCAGACGGACTCGCGGGACAGCTTCCAGGCGGACGCGGGGCGGCAAGGCGATATTGTATGATGCGATAGATCTAACCTAGTATACTAATGTTCTGCGTAACTTATTCTGCGCTCGAGCTTGGATACTCTCACAATGCTATCATTCTCACCGATCCACCATTCATGCATATAGATTCTCAAGGAAACGAGAGCAGTGATTGTGCTACCCAGTTGGAACTATGCCGGTAATCCCTACGGCAACGAAACGAGGTCCAGGAGGGGGAGAGCCTCTGGAGAAGGATGAGTATGGAATGAATAACGTTGTTGTGATTCTGAACAGGACCGCAGCTCAGCAGCAAGTCGAGTCCTGGAAACACGTCACAACTCCGGATGCTATAAACCCAATAGACCATGGCGAACACGGCACCGCAGGCACACCCGCGATGCCTTGATGTTCCGCGCGCGATGCGTTGTAGCGTGGATAGTAGGTGCGGGTGCGTTGATAGACAGATCCGTGAGTAGTAGTCACCCGTTACGCGTACGGCTTCTCGCCCGCAATCGAGATACGACGGTGGATATCACGATCTGGCGTGTTGCCGCCATGGCGGCGTATCTTTGGTCTCGAGATAGCTGGGCGTGATTTCGAGTAGCGGTAAGTTGGATATCATTGACAGGGGCATTCGGGACCGGGCTTGCTGCAAACAGTGGTGGAAGTCGGGGGCGTGGTCACTGTCTAGTACCACGCACATCTCCGCTGCGCATCGCGTGCGCACAAGTGTCAAGCGGCCCCGACGACATGTGTTAGGTACGGTGTAACAGAGACACCGATAGCATGCACACGAACCCGGACGCGAGGAGGCTATCATACCCTGACTTTCGTCTAAAGCCGAGCTCGAACAACATGGCAGTGACACACAGTACAGTAAGAGCGGCGTAAGCGTATACGTACTAGTATACATACTATGGTCCCGATAAATAAGCCGTTCAACGCGGCTCCGCAAGAAGATGCTCCGTCTGACTACGTGTCTCTCTTGTTGTTCAGCGCTGGCCCGGGTGCCCGCCATATGCATCAGCGACCAGTCCGTCCAGGTTCCCAAGAATCGCCAACACGGCGTCGGACTCGAAGCACGGTCCACCATGATCTCGCACACTCTCCCCGGCTCAACACCGTCCGCCTGCGTCTTCAGATCCATCCCGGGGGACGGTTGTCAGGGGTGAACCAGTGCACCGTCATCGGTGCCTTTCCTGGAGGCCCTCCGTCACCACGGCCGCTGAGACGTCCGCCTCCACCAACACCGACGCCGAYGCCGAYGCCGCCGCCACCACCGACACCGCCGCCGCYKCCATCGCCGTCACCATCGTTGTTGCGGATGTGCAACGCGGCCAAAGCCGGCCTRGAGGTAGCRACGCTCGAGCGCGGCCCGAGCGACACCGAGTGCGTCGGCATCGACGAGCTGTAGTCCGCCCACATCCCGCCCCCCGTTCCCCTCCTCCGCGGCGCGATTGATGAGGAGCACGCGCCCGCGCACGGTGGGNCGGGGCGCTGCTCCGCTCGGTCTGGCTCGGGTTCCGCAGGAGGGCGGCACCCGGGAGCGGGAGCGGGAGCGGGGGGAGGGACTCGGCGCGATGGCCGAAGTCGTGGTTCGCCGCGTTCCCGGGGTCGGCGGTTTTCTCGGAGGCTTGCCAGTTCCAGAGCGGGAGGGTGTCGTCGTCGTTATTGGGGTCTTCTTCTATGTCTGCGGGCCGAGGGGGCGTCACTGGAAAGCACGAAGTGGGTGGGTTAGTACAGCATCATCTTAGGAGCGGACGCATGTGGGGGTGCGTAGCAGCCCGAAGCTGACCGCTGAGACGCGAAGCCCTGTGTGCGTGCCGGTGCGCGTGATTGACTCACCGAACGGGGTGACAACTCGCCGGGCTCTCAGCCTCCGGTGGCGGCGGCACCCGACGTAGAGCGCTGCGATGAGGGCGAGTAAGGCTATGGCGCCGCCTGCCGCGATGCCTGCGATCTCCCCGGGGGAGAGGCCGCGCCGTTCTTGCTTCGACGATCCTGCCACGCGGGTCGGCGAGATGCCAGACGTCGTCGATCCAGGCTTGCTTGTCGTACGGGTCCCTGGAGTGGAAATGGGTGGAGGGGAGGCGCGTGTTGGGCCGCCGGACGTCCCTGTCGACGTTTGTCCTACTGAGGGAGACGATGGTCCCCCCGTAGTAGATTGTGCTGAAGTAGTGGATGGCGCTGTAGACGTGTTGAATGAGGTCGAGGTTAGCGATCCAGAGCTGGTGTTAGTCGTCGCTTCCGAGGTGTGTGAACTCGAGAGTGTAGTGGTGGTCGGCCCGGAAGTTAGCCTATCAGATTGCGTGGTCGAGGTCGAGGTCGGTGGGCCAGTGTTCAACGAGGTCTGGGATGGCACCTGTTGCGATCTAGTACTGGACGTTGTTGCACTCGACTGAGGAGGGATGGACAGCCCGGTGGGTATCGCTTGGTCGGTCTCGACGGCGATATAGTCGAACCAGAACTGCTGGCCCATGTTCTCGATTGTGAGTGTGTGGGTGCCATCGGAGAGTCCGCCCTGAGAGAAGAACTGGACGTGGTGTTGCTCGCCGCTAAGCGGGTTAATGTTGATGTAGGGGCTCATTAATGCACCATCGACGGAGTAGGCAGAGTGTATGTTCCAGGTACCGACGGGTTTGAGGGCACCAAAGACGGAGACCGATGTACCTATGAATCCATGTCAAAATGAGCAGTGGTCGACCCATTCGCGGAGTGCGCTCACCGGTGAACACTATGGTAGCGGTGGCGGAATTCCATTCAGAGAAGGCTAGGGTGGACATATAATCGTCTGGAGTCGCGGCACCCTGCTGCCAATCGCCTCCGTACTGGACGCGGGGGTCGGCATTGTCGATGAGGACGGTAGCAGCGACGAGGAAAGAACAGAACCAAAGGAGTGTGAGTGCGAATATTAACCGATGAGGAGGACGCATGATTGAGGAGGGAGAGTAGGAACTCTACACCATGAGGCGAAGAGTAGGGCCATGGCAGGGATATGAGAGGATGAATAAGTAGGGAGGAGGGATAGTGCTACGGATGGGCAACGATCGAGAGCGTGAGGAGAGATGAGCGTTGCAAAGAGGGAACTGCGCGGAGGCGGCGGTCTGAAGAGAATCAAAACGCGATAAGGGGACGGATTGACGTGTTCGTTACTGAGCACGGCGGGTCGTCTGGCAACTGAGCTCGCCCACGCCCACACACTCTGGCACTGGCAGACGTTCGTAGATGTTGTTGGTCGCGGTGGCTGTGATGCACTTCCTGAACGGGAATTCGGAATAAATGGAACTAACCGTGGGAAAGGAGAGGACTAACGATGACTTCATACCTCTGTGTCTGGCGTCTGGAGAGGCGGCCCAGCCCCTCTCCTCGCCCGCCGGGCCTTTGCTCAATGTCGCTCTCGTAAACATCCCACAAGACTCTCCTCCCCCCTGTCGCTCGACGCTCGTACCATTTCCTCTCATCCGCTCYCATCTCCASCCTSCWCCCTCYGCTGATTGCTCGCCGCGTCTCCTCCCATCCGTCCGACGTCGATGCCCTCCGTTCGCGTCAAGAAGGGCTACCTCTCCATCGACGACGCTCAGAACAACGGCAGACCCCGCTCTCAGTCCCTCGTCTCCCTCTTCCGCACAAACCAACCTCAGGAAGAGCACGAGTTCACCCTCCGCCGGACCCGCTCTCGTCTCAGCGATGGTGCCATAGACGATGCCGTCGTCCGGCGTCCCCTCGGTCGACCTCGTTCTTCCAGTAGGGTCTCTGATCATATCTTGTCTTCGGCAAGGCAGAGCCCGCAGTTGCCTCCAGCGAGACCACCCATAGCAACCGTTGGCCCGTCTCGCCTCTCCGACATTCAAGAAAACTCGCGCCCGCACAGCTTTAGTCGACGTCGAGCAGATAGCTACACCGTTGAGGGCCAACAAGCCGAGCTCCGTGTTCCCATTGAGGAGGGCCATGAGCGTGCAAGTAGCTCAATCAGCATCGCGCTCGAGCAGCTTGACCATGATCAAGAACGTGAGGACAGCCTAGAGGAGCACCATCCGGATGATATTGTCGAGCACCTAGACGTCATCGGTGCGTTACACCCAGGTTGGAACTAAGAAATTCTGCTCAAGCTGTCAATGCACAGACCCACAAATTTCTACTGTATCTACCCTTACTAATGCGGCCAACGCTATCGTTGTGTGCGTACTTCTTCGTTGCCTCTCGCCCATCCGCGCTAAACCCATATTTAGACCACCATTGTCATTCTATTCGCGGAAACCTGTTGTTGTACTACCACGGTTGCATCGGAAAAAGAGAAAACAACATGATCCAGAGAAGGGCGTTGCGCGAGAAGAGGAGCCGGAGTACGAGGATGCCCTGGACCAGCACGTCGAAGACGTGCTCACGAAGCGTGACAAATTCAGGCGTGTCATGCAAGGCGTTTGGTCTTTCGTCAAAACGCGTGAGTGGAGCTTAATAGTTACACAACTCCCCTGATACTCACGTATCACGTTCGGCTTTTAGCGCTTGGGGTAAGTCCCATATAGGCCTCCTGAAATGTGGGGTATATACTGACTCCACCACAAGATTGTCACAGCTATCTATGGGTTTCTTGTTGGTAAGTCGGCCGATATGACTAGCCTGTTTCATTAGACCAACGTCTTGCAGTGTTCTGGGGTACTGGCATCGTCTTTTTCCTCGCCAAGTTCATCAATCTACATAACGAGTACACGCAAGGCTTCTGGGTCGAGCTCTGCCAACAGGTGGAGACAGGTACGTCCCCACTCACTTTGCCACCAACCACATGCTGACTTCCTCGAAGGCCTTTTCACTGCAACGAGTATTGGCTTCATCCCCTTCCGGATCATGGACACATATCGTATGTCGAATGCTCTATATCGCGCCCGTACACGGGTTCACCTTTGATCCTGTAGGCATATGTAAGATATGGCATTACAAGCGAAAGATCACCAAACTACGTGCAAAGGCTGGCCTTCCAGAGCTTTACGACCCAGACGACCTACCCGATCCCGTTTATGACCCAAATTACATACACGTTCTCTCCGAGCACGAACAAATTGACTTGCATTATCGTAAGTGCCTCTTTGTGTACGCTCCTTGTACTTCCTGACACGCGGTCGTAGAACAACATAAATTTATGGCCTCGCAAACGTGGTATCGCCCACACGGTACACAGACCCATAGAGTGCGTGCTTCATTGCGTTCGGATCTCACAGGGCGCTGACACCTGAACGCTAGGCTTTCCCCATCGAGTAAGTCACTGTACTTTTGGACCCACAATCATCACTAAAAAGAGCACCGCAGCCTGGCGCTCTGGATATGCGTCTGCAACGACCTCAACTCCTTCTTCCAGGTCCTCCTCAGCGGGACCATGTGGGGCTTGGATAGGTGCGTGCGCCGCCATCGGTGTACCGTGTTCGTGGCGCTGATGCATCCATGCGCTAGGTTCCAACGTCCAGCGTGGACGACCGGGACGACACTGCCCGCAGCATTTGTGCGTACCGCCATTCACTCATCTCACATGCTCTGCAGAGCTAACGATCGCTTCCCTCCGCTGCGCGCACCCGCAGGTCGCAGGCATCGTCGCGGGCGTCCTCATATACTGGGGCGGGCGCAAGACCCGCCGCACGAAGGAGGTCGAGGAGCGCCTCCGCATCGCACTCCAGATGGAGCACGAGCACAACGGCCAGGGCGAGTCTGAGAGCTCGGCCTCGCGCACGCACCTGCCCGCCATCAACGTCACGAGCGACGAGGACGAGTCGGAGAAAGCACCCCATGGCGCCGCGGACGGGACGCAGCCCTCGCCGTCGTTGCCCACGGTGCCCATGTCATCATCCGCGCGATCGTCATCGGACACGGCGACCGTGCCCGGCGCATATGAAGGTGACGGGCAGGAGAAGGAGGGGAAGGAAAATGGGAAGGAGAAGGCGCAGTCCGACAAGGCGGAAGCGACAGCGATCGCGAATTCGCGCGGGATCGAGCCGGGACAGGNAGCAGCAGCAGGCCGCTGCGGCACAGGAGGGCGCCGTGGTGCGAGACGCGGAGGCGGGGCTGCAGCCGCCTAGGAGGCCGACGACGGAGCGCAGGCCCTCTGGGCGGTCGCTCCGTTTCGCGGACGAGATGGTCGTCCCCCCTGTGGATCGCCTCTCGCCGCAATAAACACCCGCCCCCCCTCCCCCCCCCTTATCTGCTTTGCGTAGTTGATGATGCTGTGCTCTTTCTTGCTTTGTTCTCGTTTGGAGGTTGGAGGTTGGATGTGCTGGATACTATTCTGCTGCGTTTGGTACAAACATTGCTACTGCTAGCCAGCTATAGGCTGTAGTTTTGACGTGCTGTTTCACGATGAACGGTGCGCGCTGTTCGCGGTGCCGCGATGACAGTACTTACGACGAACGCGCAATGTGCATACAGTGCTTCACAGTTATACTGCCATCACGCATTCAAAAAGACAGCCATACTCCCCCGCACAGATAACTCGGTCGTCCCGTCACTCGGCCCATCAGTTGTGGTCGTGCGCACAACCGCGCCACCAAACGGCGTCGACCGAGAGGAATAGATCCGTGAAAGTCATGAATTCTGTCGAGAATGCGATGCAGATATTACATGCTGCTGGTGATCGTGATGATAAATGCTACAAGAAACGGCGCCGTTGAGAGCGCGTTTTAGGATTGTTGAAATCCGCCCAATCCCATCCATCCRTACACACACANANACNNACACCGACCATCCTCGAGAGGGAAGGCTCRGGCCACGCCCGTCGTCGCACAGACGCACGAGACGGGCCGTCGCCAAGGGCCCTGCAACACCGTCCGGGGTCTCCAAGGCCTACAAGACRGCGAAACCCCTRCCTAGGGCAGGGGACGCGCGTCCGAGTCGAGCTGACAACGTCGGCCAAGGGAGGGAAGAAAAGAGACCCGGGGGGAGGGCAGGGGCCGGCACCCACACGGCTACGCAATTTTCTGCTTATCCGCCACACTTTCCTCACAACATCTGGGGTGGAACCACAGGCCAGGACACCTCGTTGAGAGTTGCGCTGATAAGTTACTGCTCGTAAGACCGTAACGCGGGCGCTGTTGAAGCGCGGGGGGGTCCGCCGCCGGACGCGAGTGCGCTCACGCGTACGACTGGCGCGCCCAGCGGGCGGCGTTGACGAGGTTGACGAGCGACGCCTCGGTCTCCTTCCAGCCGCGGGTCTTGAGRCCGCAGTCGGGGTTGACGAAGAGGAGCTCGCCGGGGAGGATGGCGAGCATCGCCGCGAGGCGCTCCTTGATCTCCTCCTCGGAGGGGACACGGGGCGAGTGGATGTCGTACACACCGGGCCCGATCTGGTTCGAGTAGCCGTAGTGCTTGAAGGTGTTGAGCAGCTTCATGTCGCTCTTCGACGCCTCGATCGAGATGACGTCCGCGTCGAGCGCCTGGATCGACGGGAAGATGTCGTCGAAGTCGGAGTAGCAGAAGTGCGAGTGCGTCTGGAGCGCGTCCGTGACACCAGCGGTGGCGATTTTAAACGAGGGAAGAGCCCACGAGAGGTACGCATCCCAGTCAGCCTTGCGGAGAGGGAGACCCTCACGGAGAGCGGGCTCGTCGACCTGGACGGCCTTGATGCCAGCCTTCTCGAGGTCAACGACCTCGTCGCGGAGAGCAAGCGCGAGCTGCTTGCACTGGAGCTCACGAGAGATATCCGCACGGGGGAAGGACCAGTTGAGGATGGTCACAGGGCCAGTGAGCATACCCTTCATGGGCTTGCTCGTGAGGCTCTGCGCATAGCTGCTCCAGCGGATGGTCATGGGCTTGGGGCGGCTGACGTCCGAGACGATGATGGGAGGGCGGACGTAGCGGGAGCCGTAGCTCTGCACCCAGCCGTTCTGAGTGAAGACGAAGCCCTCGAGCTGCTCGCCGAAGTACTGGACCATGTCGTTACGCTCGGGCTCACCGTGGACAAGGAGGTCGAGGCCAATGCGCTCCTGGAAGCGGACAACGTTCTCAATCTCCTTCTCGATGAACTTCTCGTACTCTTCCTGAGAAAGCTCGCCCTTGTTGAGCTTAGCACGAGCCTGACGGATCTCCTTGGTCTGAGGGAAGGAGCCAATGGTCGTGGTGGGGAACTTGGGGAGGTTGAGCTGCTTCTGCTGGATCTCCTTGCGGACGGAGAAGGGGCTCTTGCGCTCGAGCATGTCAGGGGTGATCGCAGCGACACGGTTGCGGACGGTCGCGTCAGAGTTGCGCTCGAACTCACGGCGCTTGGCAATGGAGACCTTGTTGGCCTCAACAGCCTCAGCGACCTTGGCATCCTGAGAGCCAGAGAGGGCGGCAGCGATCACGGAGATCTCGGAGGCCTTCTCGAGGGCAAACGCGAACCAGTCCTTCTGCTCGGGNAGTGAGCTTGGTCTCAGCAGCAAGGCTGACAGGGGTGTGGAGGAGCGATGAAGAGGACGCGATGATGACGCGGTCCTTGCCGAGTGCCTCGAGGGCCTTCTGGCCGAGCTTGAGCGCAGCCTGGAAGTCCGTCTTCCAGATGTTACGGCCAGAAACAACACCGAGCGAAAGGATGAGGTTCGTGGGCTTGACGGCGGCAATAACCTCGTCGAGCTGACCAGGAGCRCGGTCGAGGTCGATGTGGAGACCCGCAACAGGGAGCTTGGCAACGAAGCTCAGGTTGGAGTCGAGACGGCCGTAGTAGGTGGTCAGGACGAGCTTGGGAGAGACGGGAGCAAGCTCAGCGTAGGCCTGAGCGAACTGCTTCTCGTAGAGAGCGGCAGAGTCGAGCACGAGAATGGGCTCGTCGATCTGGACCGACTCAGCACCCGCATCCTTGAGCGCCGCAAGGAGCTGCTTGTAGACGGGGATGAGCTGAGGAAGGAGGGAGATGGGCTGGAAGCCAGCGCGCGCTTCCTTAGCGGGCTTGCCGAGAGCGAGGAAAGTGACGGGACCAAGGACCACGGGGCGGGTCTCAATGCCGAGATCCTTGGCCTCACGGTACTCCTCGAGAGCCTTGTTGAAGTTGAGCTTGAACTCGGTCTCCTCGGAGAACTCAGGAACGACAAAGTGGTAGTTCGAGTCGAACCTGGCTGAGAGTCAATGATATGCTCAAATGGTGGTCGCGGACATGTCCTCACCATTTCTTCATCTCGGAAGCAGGGACATCGACACCGTCAGCCTGGCGGCCACGGCCCATGGCGAAGTAGACATCAAGGGGAGAAAGGCCCTTGCCCAAGTAACGCTTGGGGATCACGTTGAACGCAGCAGAGTGGTCAAGGACGTGGTCGTAGAGAGTGAAGTCACCGCTACAGAGGACACATGTGTTAATCGGACCGTGATCTTCAAATTCGCACGAGTTTGGACGTACCTGGGGATCAGGTTGACACCACGCTCCTTGAGGCTGGTCCAGCTAGCCTTCTTGACATCGGCAGCGGCCTTGGTAAGCTCATCGGCGGAGAGCTTACCAGCCCAGTAGGCCTCAACAGCCTTTTTCACCTCACGGTTAGCACCTGTATGCGAAAGCCGATCGGTGAGATAAGGGGTATTAACGAAAGGGAGAAAAGCACAAACCGATGCGAGGGAAACCGAGGACGCTGGAGAGAACCATTCTGAGAGAGAAAGGGAGATGAGGAGGGATGATGGGGGGAAAAGAGGGGGGATGTGGGTCGGGAAGGCGAGGAGGAGGAGTATTTGAGCAATTTTGAAGTATGGCGTGAGCGCTTGGAATTACATAAATGGGCTGCTTTGGGCCCCAATCTGGCAATCAAGCGCCCCATCGATGTACCCCTCTCACATCCTGACTCGTTCGCCCACGACGTGGCAGAGCACGTTCCCGCCGTATGGTTGATCGCGACATTGCGGACACGCTCGAGGGGCGGGGGAAGGTCTCAGCGTATAGGCGAAGAAGCTCGGGAAGATGTCTGAAGAGGGTGTACACGCCCAACTGGTCGGTGCCATTCATCGTCGTTATCTGTTCGAGAACGCTCACACGTTCATAACACATTGCAGAGCCCGAGCCCATGACGATCATCTGGACATTTCCGCATACTACTTGAGTTACCAGATATACCATGGGCTGCAACGCGGTGCGGAATGCCAGGCCTAGACAAACGAAGCTACGACGGTTTAGAAGAGAAGGCTGCTCAGCTGAACACCATAAGGCGTAATCGCGACCTGTACCTCGGCGATCTCCTTCACTGGGGTCGTCGGTCACGAATGCATCAACGAGGATGAATCTCGGCCGGGACATTGCGTGCAAGGAGTGAGCTGAAGACGGAGGATGATAAGTAGTCCAAATGAGGCAATGTGCTTGCCAAATAGGGGATGGGGTGAATTGATCAAGTGCGGGGTGGCGCGTCGAGGGCGTCGAGGGCCAATTGCAACGTTGAACGCCGTCCGGAGAGCAAGAGACAGCCACCGGACACAGCTGGGAGACGGCGAGAGCCAGGGGAAATCAGTCCACATCGCTATCGACGACGCTCATCGTTCTTCCGCTCCCTCTCCGGCCTCCGCTCAGTGTCAGATGAGCGCGGCCCAGACACCCCCGCATCCGGTCCGCCAGCCCCGCACTCCTCCTTCAAATACCTCCCGCCCGACTCATATGCCCCTCATCCACTCCCTTCTCTCCCTCATCCTCCCAGTTCGCCTACGCCATGTCTGATAACCCCGCATTCGTGTTGCGCAAGATCGAGGACGTCGCCTACGAGCAGCGCCCCATTCCCGAGAGTGAGTACATCCCGCGATCTCCTCCTGAATGATCCTAACCTGCATCCAATCATCGTTTAGTCAAGGATGACGAAGTACTCGTGGCAGTCAAGAAGACTGGTGCGTGTCTGCTTGGCTGTGACAAATCTCACCATGTTCTGACGACATCGGCCGTATCCAGGCATTTGCGGATCTGACGTCCACTACCTCGTTGCCGGCCGCATCGGCCAGTTCGTCGTAGAGAAGCCCATGGTATGTCATGTTCGTCGTTGTTTGTTGGTGTTCAGGTCACTGACTATCATTCTACCCTCTAGATCCTCGGTCATGAGTCTGCGGGTATCGTAACCAAGAGTCAGTCCGTGATTGACTTTGCGTATAGGAGATCACAGGACTGACCCCACCGCGCAGTTGGACCCAAGGTTCGCAACCTCAAGGTTGGCGACCGTGTCGCAATGGAGCCCGGCGCGACTTGTCGCGTCTGCGACGACTGCAAGCGTGGTCGGTACGAGGTACGGGCCCCATAGCTCGGTACCCCCGGCTTCTTGCTGACACGCCGCTTSCCCGTCCCACAGCTCTGCCCGGAAATCATCTTCGCCGCGACGCCCCCGTACGACGGTACGCTCGCGCGCTACTACCCCATCCCTGCGGATCTCTGCTACAGACTCCCGGACAACCTCACGCTTGAGGACGGTGCGATGGTAAGCACTCCCACGACCCGGCCCCGCGTCACGCGCTCACTCATGTACCTCCTCTTTGCGCAGATGGAGCCGCTCTCCGTCGCGGTCCACTCGGTCGCGAACATCGGCCAGCTGCGCGCGAACCAGTCCGTCGTCGTGTTCGGCGCAGGCCCCGTCGGTCTGCTCTGCATGGCGGTCGCGCGTGCGCTCGGCGCCTCCCGCATCGTCGCCGTCGACATCGTCCCCTCTCGCCTCGAGTTCGCGCGGACGTACGCGGCGACGGAGACGTACACGCCCCCCAAGATGGAGCAGGGCGAGACCCGCCTGGCGTACTCGGAGCGCAACGCGAAGGCGATGATGCAGCAGCTCAAGATCGAGGAGCGGGGGCCGGCTGGCATCGACCTCGTCGTCGACGCGAGCGGCGCGGAGGTATCCATCCAGACGGGTATCCACATCGCGAAGCACGGCGGTACCTTCATTCAGGTCAGAATCCTTGCCTTTGTATATCTCGTCTCGTGCTGGTGGCTTACCTAGTCGTCCCGTAGCTCGGTATGGGCCAAGCTGAGGTTACGATCCCCGTAACGACGCTCCTCGTCAAGGAGATCAACTTCAAGGGCTCCTTCCGCTACGGCGTAAGTCCTTCCTCCACCTGTACCCATTCGACTGACTGAATCCATTTACCTTCCACCAAACAGCCCGGCGACTACCAGCTCGCCATCGCGCTCGTCTCGCAGGGCAAGATCGACCTGAAGCCGCTCATCACGCACCGCTTCAGCTTCGACCAGGCCATCCAGGCGTTCCAGACGACGCGCGCCGGCAAGAGCGAGGACGGCAAGCCCGTCATCAAGGCCGTCATCTCTGGCCCCGACGTTTCTCCCGAGGACCCGCTCTAAGCACACGCGCAGTCAGGGTCAGCGCCGCATCGCGCATTTCCCGGCCTATCGGGCTTGCGGTTTTGTGTGAGCGGATGAGTGGTGTATGCAGTGCTCAGTATTCAGGGTTGATGGTWTGAAGGGCTGATAAGTGAGGGGACGGGGATTGAGTGAGGCGCATTTGCTGAGAGCCTCGGGAGTCGGACGGGGGGGGATCGCTCTCTCCCCCCCCCCGTCCGACTCCCATGGTGCGCGTGGGCCGGACAATCGTCTCTTACGGAAGTAATACCAAAACGAATGTACATTACCTTCGGGATTCTGGGGTGGCTGTCGTCTGTGGTAAAGACAGCGGTTGTAAATACAAGTCCTGCTCGAAGCTCCATCGATGCATTCATACGTGCACGCTGAGGGGATTCGGGGTTCGGGGAGGGAAACCGAACGAACTCGAGGATCGTCGCGAAGAGCTGGTGCATGCGTATGTGCAAGCGGTGCGAAGTGCATTGCATTGAATTGTTGCATTGAATTGTTGCATTGAATTGTGCACTGTGCGCCATTCGGATACATGGGCCTTCGCAATGCATGCGCTCGAGTGTTCGTCTGGAGACTGGCATTGCGCCGTACCGTGCTGGTCCTACTTACTACCAGAACCTACCACGACGCCACTTTGACATGGAAGTCTCGCTCCCCGCCCTTTTTTGAACTGATCCAAACAGATAGGTACCATCGAGAAGCACGTCGTTCATGATCACACTCAAGCCTCAAGCTCAAGCCCTAGTGGAGTGGGATACCAATGTGTATATGAATGCGCTAAACTACTAGTGATGCTGCTCTTCACAAAATTCTGCTGTACTGTTGTTGTATCGAAATCAAAAGGGATGTGTTGTTGTAGCCACTACCTCTAAGCCAGGCTAAAAAAAGGAAGAAAGACAAAAGGAAGAAAGGAAGGAAGGAAGAAAGCGCGGGAATGGTGTGCGATGTGCAGGATATAGATATGCCAAACTGCGCGTCTGTGCCCACTCATATGCCGAGACCCCAAGACTCGGAGGCACGCCCTGAAGCTTGAAGATGGAAGAAGGAAGATTGGAAGAACGAGCAAAAAATGCAGGAATGGAGGCGTCAACGTTGAGGAGGAAAAGTGAAAAGAAGAAGGGGGAGAAGGTCCCATACATACTGTACGTATATGAGCGGAGGCCAAGAACAATCGATGAAAGTCAGTCAGTTCGAACACCAGACGTCGGAAGAAACGAAAGGGCGGAAGAGAACAAAAAAGTCTGATGCACCAGTGCACGACTAGTCAGAAGCCAGACGGCCACCATCCCACGGCTCCAAAGACCACGGTGTGCAGTCACCTCCGAACGAGCTCGGGAAGGGAGTTCCAAACGACAACCCAAGGCCAAGGTCCGAGGTCCGAGGGGGCGTGGTGAGTGGTCCCGGTATCGTATGCGTCTGTGGGCAGAACAGGCAGCAGCAGCAAGGGCAAGGATGCCAAAATAGCAGCAGTCCGGTCCTGTGATGATGGGACGATGGTGGTGATGGTGGTGGTGGTGGCAGGAGCGGCGCGATGGTGTGGAAAACGAACGTGCTTGAGATAGCGACAATAGCTACAACGTAAAGGGCGCAACGGGCGATGCGTGCAGGCACGGACGGACGGACGGACGGCTAACACATGGCACAACCGGGGTGATGGACAGCAGTAGCAGTATGTATACGTACGAGTACGAAGCTTTGTCCATAGCGCGAGGGGGAGCAACGACGGCGCGACATCCAACGCCGACTGGGCCGGCGAAACGGGGGAGCAACGACAGATGGACGTCGACGTTGACGCACGGTTGGCGCGGCACCGCCGGCCAGACCCGCGCCCGCACGCCAGCCGCAGCGAGCGAAAACGAAACGGGAAAAGACGAGGGGGAAGNTGGNTATCACCACCTCCGTGCNGCCCCCNTGTGAACCGCACGAGGTGTCTTGACNTCTTGTATCGTGTGTCGTGAAGAACGAACGGAATGCGTCCTCTCTGTCCCACGTCTTCTCCCCGGGGCCCACCCGCGCTGAGAACGCAGACAGACACCCGGGCCGTGTCTTCCAGAGACCCCATGTATACACAGCCCTATCTTGCCCTCTTCATATATGTCCTTTTCTCTACCATCCGCGACGGCACAATTGACGTTCGCGTCGTCGAGATGGGTTGGTTTCCAGGCGGATACCAGGCCCGATCCAACCCTCTCGACAGCATCCGGCCGAGTGCGCAGTGCCTTACGCGCTGCCGCCCGGGGCCAGCGCTGATCAGCATGCAGTGGATGATGAGCTCTCGGAGGACGAGCTCCCTACGCGTCCGTGTGCCGAACTATCCGCGACAGGCAATAGCCCCGCACGCTCCAGATCACTCGCGTAACGCTGCTTTTCTGGAGGGTACGCCGATGTCGACAACGTCGCGCCGCGTATATGTGAATACGATGAGG
>JAPEVG010000204.1:0-62925 GCA_029747595.1 Trametes cubensis | reverse complement strand
ACATTTTGATGGGAGATCAACTAGGATGATGTCACATGATACTCCTCTATCAGTCATGTGATAATGGCCGCTCTAAGGGGACATTTGTTGCTGAAACAGGGCCAGCAACAAAACTATTGCCATGCACTTGCTCCAAAGAGTAGGGAATATCTCCGCTTCCAGAGCTCCAAATCACGTGATTGGCATGCCGTGGGAAAGCCAAGATGCACACCTTTCTATTGGTGGTTGAATCATGGTTATTGAGTCAGAAATGGTGGAGATACAGCCTTCCCATTCAAAAAGTGCGAAACATGGCAATAGTTTTGTAAGTCACTGTATCCACAACTTCCCCTACCGCCGCCGACGCCGTACACGCAACCGTACGTGCACCCGCACTTCCCGTACGCGCAACAGCCGGCCCAGTACCCCCAGCAGTGGATTCAACCCTCCGTCCCGTATGCGCAGACGCCGCCGATGGTCCTTCCACCTGGTACGCCGGGAGCAGCGCTGCAGTGGCAAAGCGACGTCCCACCGTCGAACGCCAGCATCTACCCGTCGCAGCAGGCCGTACACCCTATCGCAGCGAACCAA
Organism: Trametes cubensis; assembly: GCA_029747595.1. Taxonomy (NCBI): domain Eukaryota; kingdom Fungi; phylum Basidiomycota; class Agaricomycetes; order Polyporales; family Polyporaceae; genus Trametes; species Trametes cubensis. Next base: position 62,355 of record JAPEVG010000204.1, on the reverse strand, counting down.
TACGNCCCCTCACCCACTGCAGTACGTCCAACCAGTCCCCGCAATGCTGCAGACGCAGGGCCAGGGACTGCCAGGCCAGCAATGGTTCGTCTATGATCCCAACATCCCGCGGTACTACATCGCGGGGCCACCTCAGGCCACAAGTACGACCATGGAGAACGCNGCCGCGACACCTCCCGTGCAACAGACCGGGCAGACCATAAACCCTCCCCCTGAAANTCCCGGTCAGCCCTCTCAAGGGGACGTCTGCCAGAGAACGCGTCGCACAACTGGAACGGGCTGGGATACCCATCGCCCTCCCACCGGAGGGCCAGGAGTTCCCCGAGAGGCACATGGCGGACCCCGCCGACTACCTCCGAACGGTCGACGAGGACGCTAAGCGAAAGTACATCGAACTGGGCGAGAAACCCAAGTTGATCCTGCACACGGCGGGACAACTGCAGAAGAAGGACATCAACGACAAACACAAGACCCTCACAGAAACGGTCAAAATAGTCCTTTCCGAAGCCGACTTCGAGATCACCCTACTCCGTGTCCCGGGCGACGACGACGACTACGTCGACACGCCAACCCCCTGGATGATCCACGGACTGTCAGAGGATGGGATGCGGGTTCTAGCCGAGCTGGGAGTGTGGTCCACGCCATGGATCACGTTCTTCGTCGTCACGAAACACGACCGCGTCCCGAACTTCGTTGCGCGACTCCAAGGCTTCAAGCACAACTACCGGAACACGGTAGAGGGGTACACACGCGAGGTCATCCGAGGCAGCCATTTCGTTGAGAAGCTCGCCGAGACGATGAGCAAGGACGCGAAGTACACGCACCAGGACCTGGAGGCGGCCCGCAAATACGTTGACACTATCGACGTTGTCCCGCACGGGGAGGAAGAGGGAGACCCAGTCTCTATCGACATCATCACCGCGACCCCGCCCACCACCGTCATATTCAAGTGGAAGGCTTGGCGAGACTACCTGAAGGAGTGCCTGTTCCTCTTCCCCTGGAACACCCCGGGCGAAGTTGTCGACCCGCCGCGTTGCAGAGAGTGCCACGGTGTGGGACACATCGAAACCGCCTGCCCGTTCATGTCGCTCCCTGGGTGGCACCCCATGGTCGAGGTGCGCAAGCCTGCTGCCAGCACAGTGAAACCACGCCCCACACCGGTCATGGTGCATCGCAACCCGAACCCCGCGAACANGGCCCCCGATTGCCCCTCAAAGAATGCGCGCCGCCCAGGAAGCCGCAGCGACCCGCGGCAAAGACAGGAGCGTCGACCAACAGGACGAACGAGGCAAGCGGATGGGCGGGAAAGATGGAAGGGAGGAAAGGGAGGACAGAGGGAGTAGGAGGGAAACGGACCGGCGGACTGGGGAGGGGATGCGCGACGCCAGGCACGACCACGCATATCACCCGTACCCACAACGGTACGACAGGGGGGAGGGGAGCAGCCGCTCCCATCTGGAGGACGATAGAGCCCGCGGAAAACGGCTGACTGGGGGTAGGGGGAACAGGGGATAAGGGTGAATTGTCGGGGAACGCGCATCCATGATCGATAGGTTGATTAAGTACCGAGCTGCTACGAACGTGAACATGTACTGTGGCCAAAGTGCCTGCAAGCGAATGAACCTCGTATCTGACCCAATTTCGTCCCGCCTGGTGCGGGGCTGCATATGAGCTGACCCCGGAGCGCTGATGCTCCAAAGATGCCCGCGCGTGGACGTGCGCGGAAACACATCCAGGCCCCGCCAATCCCTCCAGCCGCAGGAGGCATAGCGGGAGTACCTGCGTCCCACCCAGTGCCCACATATACTGGCACCAGCACAGGAAAGCCTGGGTGTCGAATGCTAGAAACGGCGGCCTATTCAGGCCTGGACGTGCCGTGCCGAGAGGCTGAAGCGTGAGTGCTGTCCGTAAAGCGGGCACGGGAACAGCACTCTCTCGCATTGTCCCCCTGCATCTGGGAATGGATGCTCGCAGCAAAGCATAGTCGTATCCTGCTGTTAAAATCGCGACTACGAACCACACATCACAAAATAACACACGGATAGACACACACACGGCAAACGGTGACAGGCGCCTCGGTGGGAGCCGAGGAGCGGGGCCCCATACTGCCGAACCCGTCTCCCAGGACGCACCCGCCGAACACGGTGGCAGCGGTGACCCGGAAGCACTGATTGCTGAAGGGGGACTGTCGGGGCGGGGACGGGACGAAACTGGGGGAGGGAGGAGGACTCACAATAACGCTGCAAAGGCGCATCTAAAGATTGCAACGCTCAACATGAAGGGATGGGGTCCGCAAGACACGGGGCGACCTAGTGAGAAGTGGATGAGAATAAACCAGATTATGCGCGATAAAAAGATAGCAATACTTGCAGTACAAGAGACACATCTAGATGAGATGAGAGCCCGAACCCTAGCAGACCTGTTCGACAAGCACATGAGCATCGAGTATTCGTCTGACCCTGAAAACGAAACCGCGGCCAGGGGAGTCGCCTTTGTGATAAACAAGAGAATCATCAAGAAACCACCGCTAGCGGCTAGAACATTGATTCCGGGGAGAGCAATGATCATCGACATCGCGTGGTCGGATTCTAGAAACCTACGCATCTTAAACGTGTACGCACCGAACGCAAGTCGCGAAAACGCTACACTATGGAAGACCATGGAGGAGATGGACCTGGGGCGTATAGATATAATGTTGGGTGACTTTAATGTCGTGGAAGACCCGCTTGATAGACTCCCGGCACGAGCAGACCCAGCAGACGCAACGGAGGCTCTGCAAAGCCTCACCAGGAAGCTGAGGCTAGCCGACGGTTGGAGGCGAACGCATGACGGCCAGCTTGCATTCACCTACCAACACACTAATGGAACCACGCAGTCCAGACTGGACCGGATCTATGCTGCACGAATGATTAGGAAAGATGCAGACAATTGGGGACTGGAGGAAGCTGGAATCCAAACTGACCATAAGGTGGCTTACGTAGAAATTGCGGACCGTGAAGCGCCATTCGTTGGGAAAGGGCGATGGACGATGCCGCTACATTTGCTGAAGGACGAGACTATGCAGCAAAAAATGCTCGAGCTCGCGAACAGGTTAATAACGGACATGGACGCCATCAGCGAACGCACGGAGGCGGTAAACCCACAGCTAATATATAAGGCCTTTAAAGACGATCTTGTTAAAGCTGCGAGAGAAAGGGCCAAAGTTAAAGTTCCCCAAATGCAACGGAGAATCGAGAAGCTCAGGATTGATAGGGACAAAATCCTGGTGGAGATCAAGGACCGAAGGAAACAGAACAGAACAGAGTCCCTAGAGGAGGACGTAAAGGCCCTAGAAAGGAGAGCCGCGATCCTACAAGAGAGGATCACGAAATTAGAAGAGAAGCGTTTCGAAACAGCCAGAAAACGGGTAGCTGACAAGCACAAGCTGAGTGCTGAAACTATGACCAAGGCGTGGATACGGCCAAACTACACCCCGCCTGACTTTGAAGTGGAAGCAATGAAAGAGCTCCGCGACGATGAGCGACAAGGAACACAGTACACAAGCAACACAAAACGAATGGCTGAGATCGCGCGCAGGCACTACGATGGACTACAGAAAGTCGACCAGGTTGACGAAGGCAGCGCCGAGTACCAGGAAGCGATTCGCAGCGCGCTGGAGCCTGCCGACGCCAAACTAACAAACATTCAAAAAGCCAAACTAGCCACCCTAATCACCAAGGACGAAGTGATTTCCGCGATACAGGTCGCCGCGACAAACAAAGCGCCCGGACTGGACGGGCTACCGGCTGAAGTGTGGAAAGAGTATGTCCGCTGGCACCAAGTCGCCCTCCGGAAGGGGAAGCCAGGCGTGGATGTAGCCCGAGCACTTACCACAGTGTACAACGACATACTGATCCACGGGACAGGCGGAGATACAACCTTTGCGCGAGGATGGATCTGCCCGATCTACAAAAAGAAGGACAAGAGGGAAGTTGTGAACTACAGACCGATAACGCTTTTGAATGCGGACTACAAAATACTCACGCGGACGCTAGCCATGAGGCTGGCGGAATGCGCGCCACAGCTCATCCACTCTGACCAGGCTGGTTTCATACCAGGCAGGTCAATATATGACCACATAAAGCTAGCCGAACTGATGATGGACTATGCGGAAGCTGAAGAAGTGAATGGAGTTATTATCGCCCTCGACCAGGAAAAGGCTTATGACCGGATCAGCCACAAGTACCTGTACGAAGCGCTCCGGCACATGAACTTCCCCCGTAACTTCATACGGGCGGTCCAGCACTTATACGCGAATGCGGAGAGCTGTGTGATAGTCAATGGAATAAGAAGCATCTTCTTTAAAATATGGAGGGGCGTACGGCAGGGTGACCCATTGTCATGCCTACTATTCAACCTAGCAATCGAACCACTGGCCGCAGCACTACGAAAGTCAACTATCCGTGGCATAGCGATACCGGGGCTGAAAGACAGGCTGGTGGCCAAGCTCTTCGCTGACGACACTACGACCTTTCTGAGCGAGCATGACAACTACCAGACCCTCGTCCACATCACCGAGACCTGGTGCCGGGGGTCACAGGCTAAGTTTAACGCAGGTAAGACGGAAGTGATACCGGTGGGGACACCGGAGTACAGGAAGTATGTGGCCGAACAGGGGCGGCTGAGCGCGGACAGTGCGCCCTTCCCATCTGGAACACATGTGGCAAAGGATGGAGAGCCGGTGCGCATACTGGGGGCATGGCTCGGCAACCGGGTGGTGTCATCCGCCTCATGGAACAACCTGATCGCTCTGATGAGAAAGAACCTAGACAGGTGGGCACTCGCAAGGCCCACTCTCGAAGGGAAACGACTGGTGATTAGCATGGAAGTCGGTGGCAGAACTCAGTTCCTTACCAAAGCGCAGGGAATGCCTTCCGATATAATCACGAAGGTTGAGAACCTCATTGCGAACTTCGTATGGGGCCAAGGAAAGAGGCCGATGGTTGCAAAAGAAACTCTGGTACGACCCGTGGAGCAAGGCGGTTTGGGCATACTGGATATCCGCACTAGAAATGAAGCGATCAGCATAATGCTACTAAAAGCCTATCTTAACATGTCCGAAACGAGGCCTACTTGGGCATATGTGGCGGATGTCTTAATGGCTAATGCAATCGCGGCGGAGGACAAAAACGTCGAGCCAACGGCGAGAGTGAACGCCTATCTCCAAACGTGGAAGGTCAGCACGAGAACAGCGGCGGGACTGCCAACTACGCTGAAAGAAATGGTGAGGGTGGCGGCCAAGTACGGCGTAATGGTAGACGTACCCCTCCCGTCCAAACGACTGAAAGAGGCGTTGCCGATTTGGTACCATATTGCCGCTGATGGAAACGCATATGGCCCGAATACGACGTCTGGGAGGTGCCTCCGAGACCGACACGGTGTGCGTAATGTGTCCCAATGTGCTCAGGTTGCGCAGCGGGGCATAGACACTGGAACAGAGCATAACAGGCGGAAGGATTGCTCCTGTATACCGTGCATAGAAGACCGGATGGAGAGAGGATGTGACAACCCGGCACGGTGTGTGCTTGCAGCGCGCTGAATCATAGAAAAACTGTACCCGAAATGGCGGCCCGGCACGCCTGATCCTAGAGATGGTCTGACCCTCACACGGAGGAGGAAGGAGCAAAACGAGGTCATGCGGGAGAGTGATGGCAGGATAGCCTTCGATCCTACCATCTCCCAGGATGCGCCCTTGGCGGCAGCGTTTCGGGTGTTCGCAGAAGGGGATCAACTGAGAACAGAGGCAAGACACCGTCCAAGACCCCACCAAGTGGATGAGGAGGAGGTGGAGATATACACTGATGGTTCGTGCATGAATAATGGTAAGAGGAACGCTGCCGCGGGGAGCGGCATATGGGTAGGTGACAACGACGCCCGGAATGATAGCCAGCGCGTCCCGGGGCCCGACCAGACGAACCAGGTGGCGGAATTCTACGCGGTACTGATGGCACATAATGTGACCCCGCCCTTCGCACCACTACATGTGGTATCCGACTCCAAATATGTTGTAAATGGTCTCACCAAGTGGCTACCAGAGTGGGAGCGAAAGGGGTGGATTGGTGTCAGCAACGCAGGCACTATAAAGGGAGTAGTCGCGCACCTACGAACACGGTCAGCCCAAACCACCTTCAGGTGGGTTAAAGGCCATGCGGGAATTGCGGGGAATGAAAACGCGGACAAACTCGCAGCGAGAGGCGCTGCGCTGGACCAGCCCTACCTGCCCATCGNCCCTACCACCACCCACTGCCTTCTTGCGCCGTGGTGCGGAACTGGCCCGCATGACGCAGAAGCTGGCCTACCAGGGCATCCGTATGACCAAGGATTCCAAATCCCGCGACCGGCCACGGACGCAAAAGCTGGTGGAGGAAGTCATCGCAGCTGTTGAGCGCGCTGATGGAAACCAGTGCAAGGAAAGCGCGTTATGGCAGGCCCTTAGAAACGAGGCGATTGAGAAGAGAGTACGGGATTTCCTCTGGAAGACGCTCCATGGAGCCCACCGGGTTGGCAGGTACTGGGACCACATACCAGGCTGGGAGGAACGGGCACTTTGCAGAGCCTGCGGGACAACCGAAGACATGGAACACATCCTCCTGAAATGTAGCGCCCCGGGCCAAGAGCTGATATGGAAACTGTCCTGTGCGCTACTGGCTAAGAGAGCGCTGACACTCCCACGAGAGATGACCCTCGCGTTCGTGCTGGGCAGCCCACTGCATGAACAGAAGCGGGAGGATGGGAGCGTCAACCGTGGCGACACACGACTGCTGCGGATCGTAGTGTCTGAAACGGCGTACCTGATTTGGAAGCTCAGGTGTGAGAGGGTGATCGAGTGGGAACAGGACCCGACCAGGACGCACTCTGCTGCGGAACTTGAAAATAAATGGGCGGCGACAATAAATGCGAGACTCAGCTTCGACCAAACGCGAACAAACATGAAATCCCCAAACACCAGACTGCTCGCAGCTGCAACAGTCAGAGCAACCTGGCAGGGAACACTGAGAGGCGAGCAGGAGCTGCCCGAAGACTGGGCAGAGCGCCGTATAAGGGTTTTAGTGGGTAAGCCTTCTGTCCGTCCCAATGGCTGACAGCGGCAGTCCCACACTGGGGCCCGAGGGGCCTGCGTGCATAAAGCATTTTGCCCGAGTGGTGGAGGTCTCCGACCTCAACTCCTGCAATCATCCGGAAAGCAATGTAAGCCGCGCCGGATGAGCACCACCAAAAAAAAAAAAAACAGCACCATAAGCGCATACATCAGGAATATATGACCTCTCCTGGGAGTTCCTGAGCGGTCCTAATCTCCTGGGCCCTCCTGGACCCCAGCCGTCCAGGAAATCCCAGCCGTCCAGCTACCCTCCCTTCTGGAGAGCTGCTTTTGCCTGGAATCTGCCTGGAGTATCGCCTCATGCCGAAACCTGATGATTTCCCAGCTCTCCAGGCAGTCAGAAGTCGGGGATTCTCAGTAAAACAGTGATGTTCAGGCGGGGCCAGCGGGTCCTGCCAGCTACTCAGACGACGCCCAGTCGCTCCCAGGCCGCTCAGGAAACCCCAGCTCTGAATCCAGGAGCTTGTTGAGGCTCCTGAGAATAATCTGAGCGGTCTGAGCAGTCTGAGCTGCTGACCGCTGCCTGGATAGAAACTGGGTCAGTGGCGTACTTACACGTTATCAGCTACTCAGATGGCCCCAGGACGGCCCCAGGAAGGCCCCAGGCCGGCACCAGGAACTACCAGTACTCACCAGACGCAGCAGAGCGGAATGCTGCTCAGCCATCCCCAGCACTGGCACGCTGCACGAGATGAGGAGAATAGAGGGTATATATTTAGAGATTCAGCGGAGACCGATGTTCTAAGAAGAGAAACAAACAGAACAGGAGCTCGAGAAGGATGTCTATGACGTAGTATTTCAGATAGAAGGGCAGAGAGAGTCGAGGTTTGGGGGTACAGGCATAGATAGACGGGCTCGGAGAGCGGGGGTTACGAGGTCGAGGTTGAAGCCGGAGCGGGATTAGGAAGATCTGTTATACATAGATCGAGCCAGAGGAATATCGGGGGAAGGGAAATCACTATAAAGCCATTAGCAACGTCCATCTTGAAGGAAATGAGCATCTGTGATAGAACACGCTCACCATCTCGCATACTGCCAACGCAGTCTATTCGTCACGGTCATCGCCACTCTCCAGCATTCCCAAGTCATCTTCATCCACTTGCTCATCGTCGTAACCCTCTGGCTCTAAGACGTCCATGCCGTCGTCATCGCTTCCGCCGTTGTCAGTATCACGGTCATCAGACTCGCTGATGCCGCCAGCCTCCTCGACGTCCTCGACGTCGGCCTCGTCTACGTCGGCCTCGTCAACGTCGTCGGCCTCGTCGATGTTGTCGGCCTCGTCGGTGTTGTCAGCCTCATCGATGTCGTCCGAATCAGTATCGGAATCGTTGTTGGCACTGTTGTCATCGGCGGTGGCATCGTTCTCAGAGTCGTTGTCGGAGTCGTTGTCGTCGGAGTCATGAATGCCGAGATTGTTCGCCGTCATTGCATCGCCGTCGTAGTAGTCGTAGGGATCCCGCGGCTGGCCTTGGGACACCAAGACGGTAATGCTTACCTCGTCATCGCTATCGAAACCCTCGACGAGTTCATCGCGCCCGAGACTAGGTTCTCCAAGACCTAGCTGAGTGATTGGCGGTAGTGGGTTTGAAGGTGTCTGATTGACGGCCGCCGAGAGCAGCTTCATCATATGCTCCCCGGAAAGCCTATGCGCGGATTTCTTGAAATGGGTTGTTTGCGAGAGGAAATTGCTGGCGCTGAAGTCGGTCTTCGTACAACTGTCCTTACCCGTCGAGGTGTTGCGCTTTTTAGGTCGATACGGTCTGCCGTCATGGCGCAGGACAATCTCTGATGACATCCAAAGGCAGACGACGCGCTCAACCTATGAATCATCAAGTCAGCGTGTGAAGAACTTCTACAGTGTGAGTAAATGTTACCGCAGCGGCAATGAGTCCAATTGCCCCAATGGGACGGTCAGGGGACATTGGGTACTCCTTATCATCCGGCCTGTAGAGTTCGGGAACGGAAATGCTGTTCTTGGTTTGCTGCAGGTGTTGCAAGATTATCGGGAGGACAAATGGGCTATGGAATAATCCCTAAGACCGTGGTGAGTTTGCATAGTGTGACATAGAATTGAGATGGCGGCACTGGGTGTAACGTACCTTCCTCTTGTGCCCGGGATATGTTTTCTCCAACGGATCTCTGTAAACAAACCCCCATGCATGGTGTATCTTGATGCAGAACGCAGATCGTGCAGCTTCAATAGCAGCCTTCTTGTGAGCACGATCGACGGTGTACTTGGTTCTCTCGCTGGCATTGAAACAGCGTTCGAAGACTGCGATGGCTGCTGACGCGATGCCACTACGCCAGTCGTAGATCTTTTGAATCGCCTGGACAGAGTATCAGAAGGGTACGACTGAGGATTGAATCCGACTCACGAGGCCGTGAACATTGTCGTTGGACACCACCTTATGGGGCAACGAGTCCCCGTAAACCTTGTCCCAGATAGCCTGAACGACGTCAACGCTCGAGGCGTCTCCGAACGTCCACGGATCGTGCCGGCTTCCCTGGTATTCATAAAGCGTAGGCACAAACCGAGAGTTCCACCTGTCGTCGTTCTGAGCTCCCGGTGGAAGGTCACCGGTTGTCCATTTGCGCTTTCCGACTATGGCAGGAAGGTGGTCGGACATTTCGATGTCAGAGTCGGCATCTTCGGACGCCCTCGAAGTGAGGCTCTTCGAAGACGCGGATGCGGACTGAGTACTAGTAGACTGAGGACAATGTTGTCGTTCGAGCCATGTACCATCGCTAGAGACTAATGCACTTACATGGGCTCGTGGAAGCGTCTTGACCGAGGCACCCGTTTTCGCCTTTCCGGCCTTGGATTCCTTCTTCTCTCGCTTTGCTCCATTTGTCGACCCGCCCTAAAAATTACACGTTGTCAGCATGCACTCAAACCATAGCTATCATTACCGTGCCAACCTTGTCAGCCAAAAGAACCTTATGATCATCTAAGGACTCCGTCTTGACCTTGATACGAACAGGATTTGGCGTTGTGACGTCGAGATCTTCGACAGCAACCAAATTCTAGATAGACATAACCGTAAATGAGCGAGCGTGATTAGCAGGGGACGAGAGCTTCTCGTGGAACATACCGAGCTGGTCAGCCTGGCACCGGCTTTGACCGGACTGGACATCGCCGCATTTCGCTCCTCGTCCTCGCCGCCACTAACAATGAGGCCCTTGTCTAAAACCTTGTTGATAGGTTGGGAGCTCGTACCCTTCTTGCGGGTCGACTTCGGCTTCGGCTTCGGTTTCGGCCTGTCGTGCCTCGTCTCGTCCTCGTCTTCGGCCATAGAGAGGTGTCTGGCTTTGCTGGTTGCGGCGCCTTGATGCTTCATGCGTTCCTTCAGAGCCGACTTTCTCTTTGGCTGATTGCGCGAGCCGTCGTTGCCAACGTCGAGACTGTTATCGTTGTTGTCGCTGCTGTAGTCATCGCTCAGCTCCAAGATGGGGCCCTTGACCTTCCCAACAGCCTTCCTGATAGGCTTCAGCTTCGACTTCAACTCTGGCTTGCCGCGCTTTGGCCTGTCGGCGTCGTCGTCGTCCTCGGTCACAGCGACGCCCGTGGCTTTGGCCGAGGCGGACTGACTCGATGACGTGCTCTTCTTTGGCTTCGGCTTCGGCTTCTGCTTCTGCTTGGACTCCGGCTGGCCGCGCTTTGACCTGTCGTCGTTGCTGTTATCGGCGTCGTCGTCGTCGGTCACAGTGAGATTTTTGGCTTTGGCAGCGGGAGCCTGGGACTTCGCGTTTCTCTTTGCAGCCGGCTTCGGCTTCGGGTTGTTGCGCTCTCCATCGTCGTCGCCTTCGTCGTCATCGCTGAGCTCCAGGACGGGGCCCTTGATCTTCCTGGCGGCCTGAGATTGTGCGCTCTTCCCGGCCGGCCTGGGCTTAGGCTTGGGTTTCGACCCCGCCTTGCCGCGCTTCGCACCGTCGTTGTCGTTGTCGGCGGTCTCGGTTCCRTCGTCACCGGTCACAGCGAGGCCATTGGCTTTGGCCGCGGTGGACTGGGACGTCGTGTTCTTCTTCGACTTCGGCTCCGGCTTTGGCTTTGGCCTTGGCTCGTCGCGGTGTTTCGTGTCGTCGGCGTCGTCGTCGGTCACAGCGAGACCTTTGGCTTTGGCAGCGGCGGCCTGGGACTTCGCGTTTTTCTTCGTAGCCGGCTTCGACTTCGGGTTGTCGCGCTTCCCGTCATTGTCGCCTTCGTCGTCGTCGCCGTCGCTGAGCTCCAGAACGGGGCCCTTGATCTTGCTGTCGGCCTGAGATTCTGCGCTCTTCCCGGCCCGCCTGGGCTTAGGCTTGGGCTTGGGCCTCAACCCCTGCGCCTCGCCGTCGACATCAGCCACATCGAGGTCGTCGAGCTTGCCGGCAGCCTGGGACTCGGACTTCCCACTCTTCGGCTGCGGCTTTGACTTTGTAGCCGGCTTCAAGCTTGGATTCCCGGACTTTGCGAAGGGAGTCGCAGGGGTTGCCTTGGTTCGTGGAAGAGCAATAGAGGCGGATTGTTCTGTAGATGTGGATGTTCTGGTAGACGCCAGGGGTTGACCTGAATGTGCAGAGCCACCGCTGCCCCGATCGCCAAGCCAGTCGCCTAGAACCTGAGTGGCATCGTTGCCTTCATCGTCAACGTCCATCGCGTCGGCGGCATGCGTTTGTACGTTGGAACGGATGCTGAGTGAACTGTAGCATGGCACTTAAGTAAGAGACGGCGCTGTGCAAGACCTAAGCATGAATCGCTAGACTTACAACTTCTCCATGGGAGCGTGAGTAGATCGGGCCGTACCACCCGAGCGCTCGCTGGGGAACCTGCTTGTGGGCGCCAGCGCCGGCTCCTGCAAGGGCTCGGCCAAGTTGGCCTTCGCAGTCCCGACGACCTCCCGGAGAGACGGCTTATCCTGCTTAGCCCGCTTCTTCGGCGGCCTCGGAGTATCTTCAAGCTCGGTCAATTCAGAGTCACCTTCCACCTCTGGTCCTTCTGACTGAGATAGCTGTAGCGCGTTGTTGTCCCGCTCAGTATCAGAGCCATCGGTCCCAGCTGTGATTGCCTTCTTCCGTTTGTTGGCCCCTCCCTTACCGACGTTGACCGCCTGACAGATATCCGCAGGATTAGCCTTCACATCTTCCAGAACATATATCCGGCCGAGTCATCGAACCTTCACAGTGCTCCCTTTACCTTTCCTGGCGGGAGCTTTCTTAGCAGAACCTCTAGTGACGTGAGTGCTTCGTTCTTTCGCATCCTCCTCCTCCATCCTCTTCTCTAGCTCGGCAACCTTTCTGACACTTGCCGCCTTTTTCTGCACAGCTGCCTCCTTAGCCTGCTCCTTCTGCGCCTTTTCTTTGGCGACTTCCGCCGAGGGTTGTTTTGGAGTAGGGAGGTCAATATATCCCGGATGGGCAGTAGCGTTCTTACGACGAGTATTGGCCATATAGAGCGATGCGTACTGTAGGTTTTAGCGGGAGGAGCGGTATGCAAAGCGTTCTACGTGGCGATGGTGGTGGTGGGAACGAAGTCCTGGCCGCCTTGCCGCTGGACGGTGCACTGGACACGCAGGCGCGGGCTCTCCCCCTCGAAGACCCCGAAAGTCTCGTTTCACATTGCCGCGAGCTCTCCATCTTACGTGAAGGCCTGAGGCCCCCAAGACCTGTCAACCAGCGCACTACATTTCTCAGAACTNCCCCCTCTGCTTCTTGGAACGAACCTCCCACATCCTCAAGCTGCCACGGTTGCTTTCTGCCACCGAGTTTTTAGCCTTCTACCTCACTCAATGTCCACTACGCAGGTTCGTCCTCGTTCCTCCGCAACGGAGCAATGAACTCAATTATTTTCACAGTATTCCATCCACGACGGAGTCCTAAGCGTCGTTGGAAGTCGTAGGGGCCTCTATTCGTTCCCTGTCAGTCCACGTGTCGCCAGCGGTGCAGTCTCTATGCCCCTCGTCGAGCACCCATGCTACGACATCGGCGATCTTGCAGAGCTCATCGTCTCCCACATGCCTACGCCTAGCCTCGTCTCCCTGCAGTCCCCGAGGTCGGACGACGCCGTCTCCGCAGCTCGCGACCTCTTCAATGTCATGAGGGCTTCTTCTTCCTTCTTCTACCCTGCGGCAGAGGCTTTGTGGAGCAGCTGTGCCGACATCAATAATCTACTCTGGGTGCTCTACGGGAGCCTGGGTTGGGACAACACCACCCCGCGCTTGCACGAAGCAGAGCGCGACTTGGAAAAGGAGATTATCGCCCACCTGTGAGCTCTATCCTCCTTGCTGTGATGCTGTTACTAACATTCAAGTAGCTGTAGCATGGAGATGAGCGAAATGGTTCATCTACCCGGCATGAGAAACCTGAGGTTTTACGCCTCCTGCATCAAGAAGCTTCGAATCTCCTCCGCACGTGCTCCCTGTTCGCTGTTGGAGTACATCGCCTCTATCCTCCCTGGCGGAACTCTCCTTCCCTCTCTTCAGGAACTGTCTTGGATTGAGGATCATCCATACGTAACCCCGCTGGAGATATCGACGTTCCTTGGCTCACCGCACCTCAGGGCCATTCGGATGACCTTCCGCGACCGGCTCGGGGCCGTGGAGATCCCAGAGAGACGCTCTTTCTTCAGCGATTCCGTTGTGAGCGCGTGCATCTCCGTCTCGATTGGAGCTCCCAATTTGCAAGAGCTATCTATCATATGTCCATCGGGCATATCCATCCCCGCGTCCACCTTGAAGCTATTCCAAAACCTCCAATGGGCCAATATCCAGGTGACGCTCATTCCGGGCACCATTCTTGACCCCTCTTCGACGGCGTGGCTCTGCTCGACGGCTATCTTGGAGGACAATCCCGACTTTTCGGCCGTTCACTACGAATTGCCGCCCTTGGAGTGCCTTGAGAAGTTCAAGCTGCTGTGGGGCCTCGAGACTCGCGCGATTGACATTGCCTCCGCCATGAAACTCGACAAGTTGCGGCATCTCGCTATACACACGAACCGCCGATTGGGACAACAGTTCATCTACGACATGACTTACCTCACCGCCAATACTTCGGCGAACCTCAGGACCGTGGAGATCGTCTCATACCGATGCACGAGCCACTGCACTGTGGCTGGCAGCTTTGTGGAGTCATTTGAACCGCTCTTGCACCGACATGGGCTACAGGAAGTCCGTATAGAACTCCAGCCCTACAACTTCTCCCTCACGGCTTCCGATCTCGCGCAACTCAGCAGTGCATGGCCGCTCCTGGAGAAGTTGCACATCAGCTTTAAACTTCGACGTGGAGACATCTTGCCCACGATCCACTACGCCCTGATTAGCTTTTCCAGGTCGTGCGCGAAGCTCCAATACCTTCATCTTCCGGGAATAGCGACGGGCATTCTACTCAGCGCGGAGCAAATGGTCTTTCCCTCATTCCCGCAGAGCAAGCTTCTGCACATATCGTCGGACTATCTTCAATGCACCCATAGTACCTTCGACGTTGCTGCGGCACTGTACACGGCCTTCCCCCAGCTGGCTCAGGCCGGCCCACGGCTTCAGCGGCCCCTTAGCAAATGGGGCAACGTCAACATGTTTCTACAAATGATGAGGCGTTCCAGCTCACTAGCCGCGGTCCATGAGGCCATCACGGAGCTTGCGTTGACCAGCGACCGTCAAATGTCGTAAGTACCCGGCCATTTACTTGAGTCCTCGCTAACTGACTGCTCATCGTTCAGCGTGTTCCTCTATCGCATGGCCCTGTATGACGGGGCTTTGCCCAGCTCCTCCCGGGTTCGCATCCGGACTTTGCTGTTCTAAAGTAAGTGTCAGCCATAGTGAGATAAGCACCGACTGCTAACTTCACAGCCCACAGTAACTTTGGCGATTTCACGGTAGGCGTGTAATGACGACGCGTGAAACTGTCTCCTATATTCATCGCCGGCTACTCATATCTTGTTGAAATCTTATGTAAAGCAACTCTACGTGATTGATACAAATATACCGATGTCTATTACGAGACATTGTGGGCTTATTACACCAAGGATTCTACCAGCGCAATCACCGGCAGTTTCAGCATACGGCTAGTGCACGAGAGGGGCGGTATGCGCATATCCTAACGGAGCATCCCATTAATGATCTCGACGATCAGCCGTTCCGATATACGGGTATGTCCTCCGCTTGGCAGTTAAGTAACATTGACATATCTTCCTCCTCACAAACAGGGCAGTTGCTGACGGACGCCTGCCATACGAGAGTTCATCTGAGTGAGCGGTGAGTAGCTGATATCCCGGAGCTTCAATGACAGCTTACAGCCCATGTGTGTGACGCGAAGCCCTGTGGTCAAGCGCATTTTAATCTGAGGCGAGAAGATCTAAGTAAAAGCTTACGATGCCCGTCGACGTCGTCTTCCAATGGCCCGGGCTGGAGGTCCACTGGCAAGGGGTATGGAGTCTGATCCGCGCAATGAGTCAGTGCCATGCCGGAACTCTTGTAACCAGAGGTACTTTGAATCGAGATGCGCAAAGTCGTTGTTACGCTTTCGAGCGTGACTCTTAAACTCTCAAGCCTTAAGACGTCAAGTGAATATAGAGCTTATATATATTCAGCTACTAGCCCTAGCTTGTCGAAGATAAGCGCGTAGTAGTGTTTGCAGTGAAAGCGAGGTAACGAGTAAACCAAGTCGTAATTCGCAAAGAGACTGAAAGCTGAGGGTCGCTCTATGGCGTCGCCTCTTATATACATGTACATCAACCTGTAGACGGAATGTTCTAGCGTATACAAGGACTTTCTGGTACGTAGTAGTCAGCGCTAGTTGAACCTAGTAACACTGTGGCAGTGCCGCTGTGCACTGTGCAGAAGCGCCTGTGCACTGCGCAGAAGCGACTGTGCACCGTAGAAGTAACTGTGCATAGAAAGTCCTAGAGTGTCCTAGATAATACGAGACCATTCCTGTCTTTCAGAACCGTAGCTACAGTCTCAGAGTCCGCCACATCCGTATCGTACAGAGCTTGAAGCAGGTACCGTACCAGTTCGTAATAAACCTATCGTACATTCGTAACAGTCGTGCTTGCTGACGGCTATCCCATACTCAGGCTGTCAGGATGCAATCACTGGCACGGCGTCCTCGGAGAGAGAGAGACGGGTGAGTGTGGCGAGCTTTGTCACGTGAGTCACGATTCACGTGCGCGTGACGTTTCGTGAATGCTCGAAATTCTTCGAAATTCTGCGAAGTGGCCAAAGCTCTTTCACTGTCCCTCTCTTCTCTCGACCTACGTCCCATAGGCAAGCAAGTCTGTCGGCCCTCCGCCTGCATATTGTATTCCCGGTGAGCGCTCTTCTTTCGCTTCTCAAGCTCTATTCTATCGTAGAATCACATGCTGAGCAGCGTTGGGAGTACAAAGCTGCACGCCAGTTGGATCCGACCCTGGAACCCGGTGTCAAGCTGCGCACTACCCCGCTCTGCATGGGCTATGCGCTCCCCCTCAGCTCGGAGAGGACTCAACCGCCGCCCTCTCAAGCGTATGGCTATTGGCCGCTGTGCAATGGGGTATTCTGGCATGCCATGCGGATCCGACCCTGGAACCCGGCAGCGAGATTCATCCCCCCCCAATGCCGCCAGACCGCGACGCAAACACACGCCGGGAACTGCACCCCCACATCAATGCCTTAGAGACAGCATGCTGCGTTGCTCAGGCGTTGCACGCTCTGCAATCCCGCAGCGCAGATGCCCACCCTTGTATCGTCCCCCTGTCTCCATCACTGCGTACATCTGCTAATGAAATTCAGCAGCGTATAATCCCGAAGACTCAATGGAGAAGACTGCTGAAGCATTACTGCAGGGACGAGTGAGTAATTCAGTTTACCTGTAGGCGTTGATGCACTCACCGCTCCTAGACAAGGTCGGGAGCCCGCTATTCGCCCTGGGCTGCACCTTTGCGCGGTCCTGTGCATGTAGACTTCGACCTCGCGCCTCTGATGAAGGCCGCAGAAGACGCCGCGCAAGCCTCTCTCTCTTCGAACATTCCGGACGAAGATGATCCCATTCTCGAGAGGTGAGCACGCGCCTCCATCCAGCACGATCGCTCTGTGCTAAGTGTGTTTGCAAGTTGTCCCATTCCCCCAGATGCTGGAACATCTCCATCATGGTCGCCGCTAACGAACGAGTCCCATGCATGTGGCTCGGACGGCACCCATACGGGCGATTCTCAACGCCAGCAACCCTCTGCACGCTCGTCAGGACTCAATACG
The DNA here is from genome assembly GCA_029747595.1 of Trametes cubensis. Taxonomy (NCBI): domain Eukaryota; kingdom Fungi; phylum Basidiomycota; class Agaricomycetes; order Polyporales; family Polyporaceae; genus Trametes; species Trametes cubensis. The sequence goes on along the minus strand of JAPEVG010000204.1, from coordinate 45,018 downwards.
GCGAGCGACAGGGACAAGCGTCGGTCCAAAGCGCGTCGAAGCGCACGACGGGCTAAGGATGTTGCAACGCGCCCGTCGAACTCGGCGGGCCCGCGGCAGGCCAAGTTAGTTGCACTCAAGCGGCTCCGGGGTCAGCGTACGATCAACGCCAACCTGGACATGTCAGGTAGGCTGTATCTCAAGCGAGCGACGGCTAACTACTCATGCCATCCGCCTCGTAGGAGCCACACGTAGCCGCAGCGGCGATGGGCGCGGCGAGTCCTTTGTCGCCGGCGCCGGTTTCGTCGGGCAAAGATTGCCATTGACCGAGGATTCTCAGAGGCGGATCTCAAAAGACCAAGCACTCTCCATGGGTTTCCGCCTCATCGAATGGGATGGAAAGGTGGTACATGTCAACCTCATTCCGTTCGATGTGGCGCTGACTCCACTTTAGTGAAGGTCGGCCGCTCCTCGACCGACGCGGCCGCGTCTTTGCCGTCCTCGCAGGCAGCCCAAAAGATTCTCAGGGATGGTCGCAGGTGCTGCATGAGGCTGAGGACGCGCTGATATGGGCGCGAAGTGCACTGAGGCTCGACTCAAAGAAGTCCAAACATCGTCGAGGAAGGTATGCTGCCATCACCTGCGGCATATCGTACGGCGGCGGCCAACGGGTATGTGTAGACATTGCAGCATACTACGTGAAACTAACGCCACATCTCCGTCACAAGCGTCCGGGGAATCTTGCACAGACCGCTCACAACCGCAACATCATCAATCAATTGCTTCGAAACACTGCAATACAGCGACTTGCAGGCTTCGGAGACGGTGCGTGTATGCATAAGCAAATCGTCATATAGGTGTTTACAAACCAATTCTCCGGTGTATAGCTTGCCTCAGACTCTATGCACCGCGGCTGTACAGATACTATTCCGACACCATGGACGCCCTGTGTCGGGACAATTGCGAGCTCAGGCGCAATTTCCGACGGGGTGTCTTCGGTGCTGCCACTTTCAACCTGGGCCCGAAAGTCGTCACATACGTGCACACCGACCATCAAAACCTCCCGTCTGGATGGTGCGCGGTCACGCCGCTAGGCGATTTCGACTACAAGAAAGGAGGGCATCTCCTCCTCTGGGACCTCAAGCTCATCGTGGAATTCCCTCCCGGCTCCCTCATTTTACTTCCATCCGCCGTACTAAGACACTCAAACGCTACGATTGCGCCTCACGAGCATAGGTTTTCATTCACGCAGTTTTCGGCTGGTGGATTATTCCGATGGGTTGAATGCGGGTGCCGATCTCAGAAGGCATTCTCGGCGGAAGGAAACGTTCTCGCCATGTCGGGCGTCGAACGCTGGCTGCGCGGTGTGGAGATGTGGAGTACATGGAGTGAGTTACAGGCGGACGAGGGTGGCCAGTAAGGTGAGCTGATACTGCCAACTCCGTGAGTCAGCTCCTTATACGCGTAATCTCGCTAGAATTCCACTCTGTTTGTCCTCCGGTAATATGCCATTCTATGTCCATACCAATACCACCAGAAATATCACCGCCCCGATCATTGAGTCTGCTGCAGACGGCTTGGCATGAAGGGTTAGTACGAATCCGACATTAACTCGTGTTCATCCGAGATGTCAGCGCATTTCATGAGACCCATTCGCCTCATTGCTACGGTGTGACGTTTCCATCCAGGGTTTTGAGAACGATATAAGGAGGACCATTTCGCCTCAATGAGAATGAACCTCAACCTCGACTCCTCATCCCGCTGCATCACTCGGCATGTCAGCAATTCTTCAATCCCCAGAGTCCGAAGGCTTCCCTTGCCCTGTTCCCGGATGCCAACGCACGCTCAGAAACCGGACCGGCTACTCCCAACACATCCGTCGAGTTCATCCCGAGTTTCACGGCAGTCCGCGCCTCCTTCGACATAGCCCCACGTCGACGGAAGCTTCGTCCAGCGATGGCCATTCTCAATCTGAAGTTTCCTCCGACGAGAACGTCGATATCACACCACTGGCATCGCCTCCAAATCGTATACCCCGCGCTGACGTCGGCAACTTGCCCAGCGGTACTGCGGCGTCCTCTCCGGAGAGTATCATTGATATGTCCAGCAACGTCAACGAACCTCGCACCATGACAGAGGACCCTCCCACAGATCATACCGCGTCCGACGCTTCCGACGCCGAGTCCTCCTCAGCGGGCTATCAGTCAGAAAGCAGCTTCTCCGATCAGACTGACTGGCAAGATGGCGAAGACAATGATCTGCCGTAGGTCACTGTTCACTGAGGACTTACGACGCGCTGATTTGATGCATAGTGCTCTACTCCCGTTGTCCGACGAATCCGAGGATGAGCAGGACGAAGACGATCTCTCGGCCGCTGTAGCTCCCGCACCTTTTGAAGCTGATGCCCGCCCTCAGCGTGCACACTTCCACCCGTGCTACGATTACGACGCTCCAGCTCAGGAACATAATGAGCTCGATGAAGAGAGTCATATTGAATTTGATGAGGGCGAAGGGGATCCACCGTTAAGTAATCGTGGCTCTAGCGATGGTAATGAGTTCGCATCTCCTCTGTACCAATCTAATCAACCTTGATTTAGGACACGAGCTACATGAACCAAGCGCATTTGACCATCCTCGACTACCAACGTTCACAGCGGGCACACCATCGCTCGGGCCATTTAACGGCGACCGTTTCTTCGAATCCCCCCCTCCCCTCGACGGAGAGAGGGACTACGACACCCTCGAAGAACCTTCGTCCCCCAGCGGGCTATCCTCAGACGCCGACCTGACACGCAAGACTACTCAAGAGCTACATCCTCAAATCAATGGTCAGATCCTTGTCAGATAGAATTGCCATGCCCTAACGATGACTGTAGGTAGCGTTTGTGATGCCGAGGGTCACCACGTCGTTGACGAGGCTAGTGTCCAAGCTGTACCTGCCGCTGACTCGGATTGGACGCCATACTCTAATCGACTACAATTCGAGACCGCCGAGCTTCTCTACGCCAACGAGCAGATGAGCGCCGCTAACATTGACCGGCTGCTTGAGCTCTGGGAGGCATCGCTACTTCCGCATGATCAACCCCCACCCTTCAAGAACCATGTCGATCTCTACAGGACTATCAATACTACGGCTCTCAGGGATGTTCGATGGCAGTGCTTCACCGTCCGATATCCGAGACGGGATGTTCCGCAGCGGGATCCGCCGCCTTGGATGCTCGACGAACACGAGGTGTGGTATCGGGACGTCCGAGCGATCGTCAAGCAAATGCTCTCCAATCCGGATTTCAAGGGTAAAATCGCCTATGCGCCGTACAGGGAATTTGATTTGGATGGGAGTAGGTGGCTCCGGGACTTCATGAGCGGTGAGTGGGCTTGGCGTCAAGCGGTATGTATGTGTTAACTCACCATCAACACATACTAATACATAGTACTATCATAGGACATCCTCGCCAAAAACGAGCAGAATCATGGAGCGTCCTTCGTTCCGATCATTCTGGGCAGCGACAAGACTACAGTATCTGTTGCTACTGGGCAGAACGATTACTATCCGCTATACGTCTCCATCGGTAACGTAGACAACTCCATCCGACGTGCACATCGAAACGCCGTGGCCCTTGCTGCATTCCTCGCAATTCCACACAGTAACTTCGTCCGTTCCATTCGAGTTCTTCCATTTTCTAACGGTGTTTATCTGTAGCAACGCGACAATTCAATGACGACGCGAAATTCCGAAAGTTCCGTCGACAGCTCTTCCACACCTCCATATCTCGAATTCTCTCCTCCCTGAAGGACTATATGGAATCACCCGACGTTGTACTGTGTAATGATAGAAAGTGTTACGCTTTCGAGCGTGACTCTTAAACTCTCAAGCCTTAAGACGTCAATGAATAGAGAGCTTGTATCTATTCAGCTACTAGCCCTAGCTTGTCGAAGATAAGCGCGTAGTAGTATTTGCAGTGAAAGCGAGGTAACGAGTAAACCAAGTCGTAATTCGCAAAGAGACTGAAAGCTGAGGGTCGCTCTATGGCGTCGCCTCTTATATACATGTACACCAGCCTGTAGACGGAATGTTCTAGCGTATACAAGGACTTTCTGGTACGTAGTAGTCAGCGCTAGTTGAACCTAGTAACACTGTGGCAGTGCCACTGTGCACTGTGCAGAAGCGCCTGTGCACTGCGCAGAAGCGACTGTGCACCGTAGAAGTAACTGTGCATAGAAAGTCCTAGAGTGTCCTAGATAATACGAGACCATTCCTGTCTTTCAGAACCGTAGCTACAATCTCAGAGTCCGCCACATCTGTATCGTACAGAGCTTGAAGCAGGTACCGTACCAGTTCGTAAGAAACCTATCGTACATTCGTAACAGAAAGTATCGGAGGATCCTCTATTCGATAGGACCCTACATTGCCGACTACCCGGAGCAGGCACTACTCACATCCATCGTACAGGGGTGGTGTCCAACGTAAGGGGGTTTTTCCATGAGGTGCCAGACCATTAACCAGCGTCGATATAGCTGCACTGCCCCTAGTAAAAACTTGGATGGACCAGGATCAGGACGGAGATCTCGGGAACATACGGAGCTTCTCGTGAAGGATTTTGAGCTGGGAGAGCTCTGGGAGGATTACGGTCTTGTAGGAGACGTCGTGGTTAGTGCCGACTGAGTTGTAATCACCGTTCTGAATCATTAACAAGTAATCAGCCTTTCACCAACGACTTCCCGCGGGCGGACATACACGAACTGATCGCCCCAGACATACTGCACCAACTCGTCAAGGGAACGTTCAAAGACCATCTGGTGGCGTGGGTCGAGCTGCACCTGCGGGAGAAGCATGGAAAGGCTGGCGCAGATGAGATTTTGTCCGACGTCGACAGAAGGCAAGTAATGTCCAAATTCGTTGCGTTCTGTACCTACAGCATACCAGCCTAGCGATTGTTCCTCCATTTTCGAGGCTAAGACGGTTTCGTGAGGGACGCCGATTCAAGCAATGGACCGGAGACGACTCTAAGGCACTCATGAAAGCGAGTATCCACACACATTCTAGCTTCGGTTACCCTCTAACTGCGTTGCCAGGTTTACCTGCCTGCCCTCCACGGCCGTGTTCACCGAGACGTTGTTCGCACCGTCTGAGCTTTCCTAGAATTCTGCTACATAGTTTGAAGAGACACACACAGCCCGGCGACCCTTGGACACCTACAAGATGCCCTTCGTCGCTTCCACCAATATCGAGAGATCTTTCGGACTCCACGCGTGTGGCCAGACGGCTTCTCGCTACCTCGACAGCACTCCGTTGTCCACTACATCCGTCGGATATGGGACTTCGGAGCGCCAAACGGCCTTTGTTCCTCAATCACCGAATCTAAGCATATCAAGGCGGTAAAAGAGCCCTGGCGTCGTTCTAACCGTCATGCAGCCCTCGGACAGATGCTCCTCACTAACCAGAGGATGGACAAACTCTCCGCGAGCAGAGTGGACTTCGAGAGCCGCCGGATGCTGACACGCTCGCACATTGATTCCGTCAAATCTCAGTATGGTAAGCGATGTCGGTCCTTGGTGTCACCGTATCCTTCGCTTACTATTATCCCGAGACCCAAATGGCCTACATGCAAAGGCGAAAAGGGGAAGGCCAAAGAAGCAGGCCGTCGTCCATGATGACGGAACAAATGGAGAAGACTCCAACGATTCCGAAACAGTTGAAGGACCGCAATTCTTGGCCAACACAACGCTGTCTGCTGGGGTGAGCCGAAGCGAGCCTATCTGTGTATCCCGTCCTTACAGTACCTCCTCTCTAGAAACAACGCATATCGGCCGGTGGATTAACTTCCGCTTTGGCGACCCCCACTCTCATAGATATGATTCGTCGATTCTTATTCCACCAACTCCACCCCGACAGTCAGCGATCTGGTTCTACCCTGCCAATAGAAGACTGCCCCCCTCTCGATGCCGATGCAGTCCTCTATCTCCACTTCTCCGCGGAGGCCACGTTTTACGCTCCAAGCGATACCTCCGGAACCGCCGGAATGAGGAGGGAGTACATACGGGCAACACCAACGTGGCGCAAGAAGCACCCTCGGTACGACTGCGTTTTCATCAATCGAAACTCCGCTCTTCCTGGACTTCTGGGGATGGACGTCGGTCGAGTCAAGGCGTTCATATCCTTCAAGTATGGGAGGGTGATATATGAATGTGCGTTGATTCATTGGTTTAGGCGGGTTGGGTCCTCTCCCGAGGAAGACACAGGCATGTGGATAGTGAAACCAGCCATGCTTCGAGGCCGACTACCGCTTCTCTCCGTCATCCACGTCGATACAATCTATCGTGCTGCGCATCTCGTTGGAGTCTCTATGAACAAGGCGATACCACTCGAAGTTGATCACCATAACGCTCTCGACTATTTTGACAGTTTCTACGTTAACAAGTACATTGACCATAATGCTTTCGAGCTGTTGCACGTTCCATAGGTACCCAATCCTCAATCTATATGATTTATTCGAGCTTCCAGACCGTGTATATTCAGATATGTAGCACCAGCCGCTCGGAAACTGGGCACATGATCAATCCCAGTGAGCGGCTATGAAGTTGCCTTCCGACTTGTGGCTGTACGCTACACTTGACTTCGACCAGCCAGCAAGACACTCCTCAGCTCGCACTCTGCCAAAGTCTATTCTGAATCTTTGCGCTTTGCACTCGAGCCGACCAGCCAACTGTCTTTTCTCGGCGCATTGGTGCAATGCTATCGTCTAGTGCTTGGGCTGTGAACCCTACCCGAGTTTGTGCCAGCGAAGAAAGGTGCGTTCTTCGATACCGACCTTGGCCTCGTACTCGATCTCGCATGTTCTCGGAGCTCTGGGTCCCCTAGCATACTGTGCAGTCTTTGCCATGTACCGGCCCAATCAACGATATCAGGCTCCCATGTGAGTAGATCCTGCTGCATTCTCACAGCGTGAAACAACGAAGGTGTGTCCGCTACATTAGGTGAGTCTAACACGATCTCGAGCCCGTTCTACTACATCCGACCACCTCTGCCATCTCCTCCCGGTATGGTGGCGTAAAGGTGCATCTTACGATGGCCATCAGTGGTGGGCACTATGGTTCTCACTGACTCCGGTAAGTCCAGCCACCGCGCGCGCGAGTGATTCGAGCAATGTATTGACTCGGAGATTCACGGTGAGATGAAGAGTTGCTGCTGAGCACTGAACATCTGCGGGAGAGAGTGAGTTGGCGTAAACAAGGTATGAAGCTCACGAGCGACCTTCAAGCTCGCCAGTCGAGCACGCTAACGATCCAACAGACACAATCAGCGATCAAGGATACGTATATTTAGTAGCTCATAGTCGGTGGGTCATGCAGGCATCTATAGACCGACACGAGGCAGGCAGGTATGCACTCATACACCGACAGGGATCGTAGCCCACAGGTAAATGCTCGGCACGGCTTCTGCACACGCGCAAGCTCACTCCGCGTTTCCTCAGATTACTAGTGCTCTCGCTCCCCAGTGCCACTGCCAAACCGACTTCTCGTCGTGCCGTTTCGTCTCTTACCATCTCAAACACCGTGGCGGCCGAGAACCTGTCATGCTTCTTACCCCTATCGCTTCGACGCCAGCTACGCCGGAGACAAGCCAAAGGGGCTGTTCAGGCAACCCTCATATCGTCGTTGGTTCCCCGTCCTCTCACGAACATCAAGTTGTGAACTTCGTCGATTTTCGCTGGCATCTCCACACCCCGCCTCCCCTCGAAGATGATCTCCCTGTGTCAAGCTGCTCAAAGGCATGATCACGCGAACCGAGGAGCATAGCATGACACGGAGGAGCACAAACAGACCGTCAACGCGCATGGAATAGGCCCGTAACTTCCTTCATCTTGGCTTGCATAATACTCACTTTAACCCTCACGACAATAGGCGTTCACTCGTCGATCACCTCACCACAAGCGGATCTTCCTCCTTTCCCGATATCTCAGGGCGCGGCATGTCGCAGGCTTCTCCTACTGCTGGTACGCCTTCGACGCTGAACCTGAGCATGCAAGACGGCTATGGTGAGCTCCAGAACGCGGCGCAGATGCAACAACACGTTGGACAGATGAACTCTCAAATGAGTCAGCAACAGATCAAGGCTTTGCAGATGCAGCAGCGTGCAGCCATGATGTCGCAGATGGGCGGCAGCGGCGGCATGCAGGGCCCAAATCTGAGCATGAACAGCATGAGCATGGGCGGGATGACCCCGCGCAGACGAAGCGGATGCAGATGCTCCAACAGCAGCGAGCCCAGAACCAGGGTCAGATGCAGCGACCGCTCTCATCCGCGTCTTTCGACGCACATGCACATTGTCTCTCTCAAGGTCAGCTCCCAATTATCCTCGACATCGACGCCGGGATCGTCGAAGGCATGCCCCACGCGCTGCAACCCCAACTGAGCGGCACGGGGATGATCCCACCACCATCGTCGATCCCTACTCGTCCGCCAACCGCATCGTCGCATCATGCCAAACGCCCTATACCTCAATGACCTTCGACGGGCCAGTCTATGTACGGCGGAGAGACAATTTCAAGCACAGAAGGTCCCAAGCCGCCCTCCTACCGCTACAGGTCACGCTCCGCCTCAAACACCTCGTCAACAGGTGCAACATCTCCAGCGACAGCGACAAGCTCACCAGGCGAAGACATTGCGAACTCGACAGCAGCCGTCTGGGTCTGCGTCGATCGCGCCGGCACTGCTCCCTACAGATAGCGGCACGCAAGACCTGGGATCACCTCAAATTGGCGCGAAGCGCAAGGCCTCTGGTACACCCGCACCTGCACCCGGAAATACCTCAAAGGCGTCCACCCCTGCTCCTATGCCTGCTCCTTCGGCGACGCCTGCTCCCGCATCCGCTCCTACACCTCCAGGAGGCACTCCCGGCCCTACGCAGATGGCGCGTACTTCCAGTGCGACTGGCATAGCAGGCATGGGCATCACCGGAAACGTCGGCCCTCCGCCTGGGTCTGCTCAACCTCCGTCGCCGATTGCGTCTGGTTCGTTAGTGGGAGGTGCTGGAGGCGGCCTGATGCCGCCACCAGTCGTTCCGCGTTCCTCCGGTGTAGGAGACGTCGGTGTGCCGACTATACCCAACGTACCCGCGGCGATGAACCGCGGGAACCTACAGCTCAACATGAACGCCCCTCTCGTACCGGGCATGCCAGGCATGAGCATGGCTCCAGTCCCCAGCGGCGCGGTGACGGGCGGTGGTCCTATCGGGATGACATCCCCTACGCACGTCAATGCAGGTGCGAACATGGGCGGTCTGGGTGGCATTGGCATAGACGGTGCCGCGCCGGTCCCTGTACCACAAACTCCTGTGCGCCAGCCATCGCTCCCGCCCTCGGCCGTATCTCCATTCCAGCCTCTCAACGCTTCGGGCTCGATTCCTGGTGTAATAGGCGGGGGTACCCCCACGAAGATCGCGCCGGGCATGGCATCTGTGACAGCGAACGGGAAGGCCCCGGTTGGCGCGGCGCCTGTGGGTCCGACCACGAAGATCATACCTCAACTGCCCCCCCTCCCGACGACCGTGAAACTGGACCCGAAGGTGACGCGCGTGTCTGTCGTGCCGCTCGCGGACTCGGAGAAGGCGATCCCGCCGCTCAGTGCCGAAGAGAAGGCGATCCCGCCGCTCAGTGCCGAAGAGAAGGCGATCCCGCCGCTCAGTGCCGAAGAGAAGGCGATCCCGCCGCTCAGTGCCGAAGAGATTCACAACGTGCAAGAGTGGATGAAAGCGGACAAGGAGTATGAGGCGCGGTACAAGAAGATGCGCGAACGTATCGGCGACGAGCTCAAGACGACCGTGAGCGCACCGCGCGCGTGGTGGGAGAAGGACTTCTCGCTTGGGGCTGCCAGCGGGCAAGACGAACGCGAACGCCGACGCTGCGGGGAGAAGTTCGTGCTCAGCGGGCTGAAGGCAGCGAAGGAGCGTGAGATGAAGGACAAGAAGCGTGCAGGCAAACGTGGGGCCTGAGGGTGTGAGTTTATATATAGTCGTGCTGGCAGTGGAAGTATGGGTCTGACGTTGCTGTTCGCGGCAGTCCGAGGAGGGTGCCGGACGAGGACGCTAAGCGGCCGGAGCAGCTTGTGCCGATACGGCTCGAGTTCGACGTCGAGCATCACAAGATGCGCGACACGTTCGTGTGGAACCTCAACGGTACGTCCCATCTTTCTTTGTTCGACGTGTGGACGTGGAACGCGGAGCTGAGCGCGGGCGGCCGTCCAGACCCCATCATCACCCCGGAGATATTCGCGCAGTTGATCGTGGACGACTACGGACTCGCACCCAGCTACCACGCGGTCATCACCAAGTCGATCCAGGAGCAGCTGAGCGACTACAAGGCGCACTCGGCGACGTTCGGTGAGGACGGCGTGACGATCGACGAGGAGGAGGAGGTCGTCCGCGGGAAGATCATGGACGAGGACGCGCCGTGGTGGGAGGCGTGGCGGAAGCGCGTGCGCTCGAAGGCGCTGTACAAGATCGCGGCGCCCCCCCGAGATTCGCAGCCGGAAATGCAGGAAGGTCGTCAAGGAGGAGACGGCAGAGCGCCCTGATGCTCTCGCCGGTCCCGCTGGGGACGTCCCTATGGCAGTGGACGACTTTGAGGAGGATGAGAACCTGATGCATGAGGAGATGCGTATTCTGGTTAAGGTTTGTTTGTATCCTTGGTGGACTCGGGCTCATGCTAACGGGTGTGTACTGCAGCTGGATATCATTGTCGGCTCCATCAAGCTCGAAGACCAGTTCGAGTGGGACTTGGAGAACATCGATCCTACCCCGGAACAGTTCGCGGAGGTGTACTGCAAAGACCTCGGACTAGGAGGGGAGTTCAAGTGAGTGCGATTCAATTGACCTGGTTCATGCATAGGCTCATTGGACGTAGGACGGCAATCACGCATTCCATCCGAGAACAAGTCCAAATCTATCAGAAATCTCTATTCTTGGTTGGGCATCCTTCGGATGGCTCCGCCGTGCAAGACAACGACCTTCGGATGTCTCTGCTCCCGTCGCTCGTCTCGGGCGCCCGCTCCATGGAGCAAGTCGAAGCTTTCACGCCTACCATTCAGTACCTCAGCGAGAGCAAGATCGAGAAGAACGAAAAGGACTGCGAGAAGGAGCTTGCGCGTCGGAAGAGGAAGACGACGCGTGGTCGCAGAGGCGTCGCGCTGCCCGACCGCGAGCCGCCGAAGACGTTTTGTACCCTCGCAATTGGATTCCCGGAGGTGTCGCCAGCGGNCGCTCGCGCTCGCGGCCGCGGCCGCTGCGCCGACCTCTCGTCGTGCGGCTGCTGCTGCTGCTTCTCTCACCATCACGAACACGGTTGCGTCCGAGAACGGGACCACGATTCTCCCTCAGAGCCCTGCTGCGCCTCTTACCCCGATCGCTCCGACTTCCGCGACAAAGGAGAAGAAGCCGAAGGGGTTGTTCAAGCCACCTTCGTACCCATCCTCGGTCCTCCGCCCTCGCGCGAATGTCACGATGCCGACACCGTCAACCGCCGCGGACATATCTACGCTCCCGCCGCCCCTCGAGGACGACCTGCCCGCTCCGAGCAGTAGTGGCATCGACAAGCAAGGGTCCAAGGTCGTGCTCACGGCCAAGCGCACCAAGGAGCGCGAGCGCGAGGCCAAGGAGAGGGAGTATGCAGACGGCCAGCACGCGAATATGATCGATGGCGTCTGGCATTGCTCGAATTGTGATGGTCTGGAGAGCATCGTTATTGGTCTGCGTCCAGGAGGTGCGGTACATGAAGATATGGGATCGTATCGGTAATGAGCTCAAGACGACCGTGAGTGAACGGCCTACGCGGTGAGTGAACGGCTTTACGTTTGGGGCTGCTAGCGGACTAGAGGAGTGTCGACACAGAGGGGGGAAGTTCGTGCTTGACGGACTGAAGGTAGCAACGGGCGTGAGATGCAGGTTAAGAAGCGGCACAGGCGAGTGTAAGGGCCGGAGCAGCTTGTGCCGACACAGCTCGGGTTCGACGTCGAGCATTACAAGATTTGTGACACATTCGTGTCGAACCTGGACGGTACGTCCCATCTTTCTCCATCCGACGTGTGGGCATGGAACGCAGAGCTGAGCGCGGGCGATCGGCAGTCCAGACCCATCACCCCGGAAATATTCGCGCAGTCCGTCGTGGACGACTATGACCTCACGCCAAGCTACCACACGGTCATCACCAAGTTGATACAGGAGCAGCTGTGCGACTACAAGGCGTGCTCGTCGACGTTTGGCGGTGTGATGATCAACGAAGCGGAAGCTCCCGAGGGAGGATCATGGACGAGGATGCGCCGGTGGGAGGCGTGGTGGAATCGCGTGTGGTCGAAGGCGCTGTGCAAGATGACGGCGCCCCTTGAGATACGCAGTCTGGAACGCAGGGAGATCATCAAGGAAGAGAAGGCAGAGCGTCCTGACGCTCTTACCGGTCCAACTGGGGCGTTCTGCGGCGGTGGATAACTTCGGGGAGGCGGAAAGCTTGAAGTACGAGGAGACGCGTATCCTGGCCAAAGTGCGTCTGTGTCCTTGGTCTTTTGGACTTGAACTAACGGGTATTTGCTCTGTAGTTAGATATTATTGTCCGCTCCGTTAAGCTTGGGGACCAGTTCGAGTGAGACTTGGAGAACATCGATCCCACCCCGGAGCAGTTTGCAGAGGTATACTGCAAAGACCGGGTCTAGGAGACGAGTTCAAGTGAGTCTGCTGGTATTGACCTTGTCCGTGCAGAGAGGCTAATTGGACGTAGGATGACAATCTCGAATTCAATCTGAGAACAAGTGTAAGTCTATCAAAAATCTCTGCTCTCGTCGGGCATCCTTCGGATGGCTCCGCCGTCCCTCCGGATGTCACTGCTCTCGCTGGTCTCAGACGCGCGCTCAGTGGAGTAAGTCGAAGCCCTCACGCCTATTCTCCAGTACCTCAGCGACATCAGATTGACAAGAAATAACAGGATCTCGAGAATGAGTTCGTACGTCAGAGGAGGAAGAGGGCCTGTGGTCGTACGAAGATGCTCCGTCGTCCGTTTGACGTGCAGTCACGCTAACCTCTACAGCGCCTTCAAGTTTGTTCCACTCCATCCATGAGTAGGTCTCAGCTAACGCCGCTAGAATGCACACGTCCCGCATACAAAGATGACTCAACGCGTGAATGGAAGAGAAGTGTTATAGTAAGTGAATTCATCAACGCACTTGCAGGCTCGCCAGAGCACAGCGATACGCGCTGTGCAGGAATGCCGGGCGAGTTGTAGCGTGCGGCAACATGGAAGCCGACAAGCTTCATAGGGTCTCTGACGACGCTAGCCGGGGCTAAGGATAGCATGTTCGGTACGCTTTGTAAGGCCACATTACTACTAGTATGAAGATGGTATTAGTTTTTCTTGAGCTGTGGTGCCCCGCTCGGCTGGGATTCTCCTGGGTTTGCGGTTTGCCCTGGAGTTGCTGGGCTACGCCTGGAACACGGTTCTAGCAGCTCCTGAGTAATGAGCCTGTGCTGGCCAGCAGACCCCAGCGCGCTCCAGCAGATCCCAGCACACTCCAGCAGATCCTAGTGCGCTCCAGCAGATCCCAGCATGCTCCAGCAAATCCCAGCGCGCTCCAGCAGATCCCAGCGCGCTCCGGCAGATCCCAGCGCGCTCCGGCAGATCCCAGCGCGCTCCAGCAGATCCCAGCACGACCTAGCACCATTCAGGCTGTCTCAGGATAACCCAGGAAAATTAATATTTTGCTGATGTATCCTCTTCCTCTCCAGCATTTTGTACTACGTTAGCTATGCAAACGATAGGAAGCAATTCTTCTTTTGGCAGTCGTTTTGACAGAAGAGAATAGGCTCAGGCACGACGCGCGAAGAAGACACAACACAACGCCCGCATTGGTTAACAAGAAACCTCTTCTCGGGCTCTGTCTTCCTCGTTTTGAAGCCGGATCTAACACATTTTGCAGGGCTTCTTGTTCTTCTGATATCAGTGCACAGGTTCCCCTCAGGATTGAAAGGCATGAGCCGCATACGCGCCATTCGTAGGCATTCGAAGTTCATCGGTGTACGTCATCACCCACGGCGTGCCCATCCGTTTCCATGTGACGCCTCCCTTCAAATTTCGGAAGGTGGGCAACGAAGTGCGCCATGCAGCGTGAGCGGCCGTTCTGCTCATACTGTCCATGTGCGCCTCGCCCGAGACCTGGATGGCTACGACAGCGCCGATAGGCGCCGGTTCAGGCTGGGCCCTTCGGTAAGCCACCTTGCCATAGTCTGCGGTGTCCACTGTCCAGCATACTGAAGACCGAGCCCTGACATCGTCTTGCCTAGGTCACGATCATTCGCAGCGTAACTGAGGGAAGCGATATAAGTCACACTTCCGTCTGGATACTCGTGGACTCTCGGACTCGTCTCCTCCTGCGTGCCTGCTTCTAGTGGATGCAAATTTTCTTCCTCCAATTGGCGACTTTGTGCACGCAGGTAGCCAGGATTGAAATATACGGCCAGGGTGTTGGGACGCCCCCCCTTCTCCTGCACAAACAAGTCAAGTGTCCTGCTCCTTTCCACTCCATCCCGAATATTCATCACAGTCGCAACATCCGCCGGCCCACAAGGACGTCCTGCTTCTATTTGGGTGGCCTGTTCACCATCAGATTGAGTTATGCCATGCATGCAGCTGGCCCCACGGCGGCAAACCAGTCAATCAAACCACCGACAGACGCCCAGATCCAGGTGTTCTTGCAGTACACGCACGACGCTGCAGCCGCCTAGTGTTCGCCCTCCATCGATATCACTCGCGCTTGATTCTGTGTGGCCGGCTGTATGGGCACACATCTATCATTCATCCCTATCGCTGCCAGCGGCGATGGCGACGTCACCCAATCTTGTGAGCTATATCGGCACGTATCTGAATTGAAGTGATGATATTATGAGATAGCCCTCGCTGCTAGGGTACGCCGAGTTCGAACTGCGCATCAAGGAACCAACTCCAGCTCGCTGTGCGTGATCAACTTCGTTTCTGCGCGAAGGCACTCAAGATGACAGATCTGGTCCCAGCCCCTCCGTTCTTGAGGATAACGACAATATCTTAGAACCTCTCCATTTACTACTCTTCTCTCGTCTTCGCTGGACATCAGTGTTCTCACTGGTTTCTCAGAGGCTCATCGTCATCATGTATTTTAGGACCACAGCTAACGCACATGATGTATACAGTACTACTCCCTCCATCTTCAGCGCCGTCAAAATGGGCATCTCCGAGTATGGCACGAAGAATATCACTGGTTCGACCCATTTTCTAGGTGGGCGACGTTTTCTCACAGCATGGATTCCAGTCTGTTTAGCCGTCTTCTCCAAGTGCTGCCATCAGTCTGTTGGACGCGGTGTTCCTGCACGCCCAAATTCCTGATGTCATCGGCTACGCGCCCCCGCGCGTAGACAACCAGTCGTTCGTCAGCTTCGTAGAAGGAGCCCAATCGAAGCGATGCACATCAACATGCAAGATTTGGCGCCCATTCTCCCTTGCCATTTCCTTCGATGCCGTGGTGAAGATGGGACCGAGCGCGCGTATAAACGCGTGCCACATAGAGCATGATCCCATCCCTATAAAGTCGTAGCCATAATGACGCGCGACCTTGCACGCATCTCCAATTATCGGCGACAGATCGGGCCGTTGGAGTATAGACGGCTTCGCAGATGTGGCTCCGTTGGTCGCAGTTGGCACCATCCCCGACTCTGTGTTTATTCCTCCCGGATGTGCTCAACACTTGCACAGGCGGACTTAAGGACTGTCAACGCACCGACTAAATGCAATATGCGATCCTCTCACGTCTGAAATCCTGCTATCGGGAACTCTTACGACGCACTTGTCGCTCCTGGGCGAGAACGCAGCCCACGCTGGCGAATGCGGAGCACGCTGCCGATGGGGCTGTAGGACGACTCAGAAGAGGATGTGCTTGGCACATCGACGCTCGAGGTTACGTACTCTTATGAACCAGCGTATCGGAGCGTGATTAAAGCTTTCCTTCTGGATCGCATCATTTCAAAGTGTTCTGGATAGCGTGCGAAGTCGGAGTATGCACTGGATTCCGTAGCGCCTGGTCCAAACATGTTGGAGCTTGAATGTCAGGTGTCGGTGGCTTCAGGAACCTTGTGGTGCGCCTGTGCGAGCGCGGAGAGTTAGCCGAAAGCGCATTACTGTAAGCACTCACTTTTCACGCGTTTGCAGCAATCGGACCGAGAACGAAGAACCGTCAATGGAGAATTCTCCAGCGCTCTTGCTGGATTCGAAAAATGGCTGATCAGATAGGGTGGATAGTTCTAACTGTTCGCAACACAGTACAATCAAAGCAGAACTCGAGAAGAGGAGGCCGTTAAGGATAGCACCCCATGACATCGTCGCAGCAGAATCACCAGAGGCGAACATGTCGGAGCCACTCGTTTGCGACTGTGTACATTGAATCGTGAGACCGTACTCGTGCATTTAGTAAGCCTATAGGAGTTTGTCCGGAAGTGCGTTGCCCATAAATCCCGAATGGCGCTTACCGGTATACCTCTGGGTTTGAAGGCGAGTCATGAGGTTCTCAACATAGTCATGTATGGTAATTTGACTGACATCGCTTGAGGCCTCAGGTCGAAAGCTACCAATTGCCCACAGGCCACGGAAGACTAGGGCCTAGTCAGGCATCGAGAATGAGCATTTATACGTGCCATGTAGAGAGGAAACACGCGCCTACTAAGACAACGTTTTATGACCGACGGCAGGGACCACGTCTTGAGCTGTGACAATGCTCCAAGCTGCGTGGGTGAGCCTTCTGGTTTCGCATGTTCTCCCGGGGGGCGAGCGGCCGATCGCTTTCGGAGACGCCGAATAGGCCGAGGCACCTGAGGCGGCTGAGGCGTTTCTGGCTGAAGAAATTCGGGTTAGCGCTAGTACTGAGAAGGTTCATTACTCGACGGAACTACCTTAGACGGTATCGCATGCTCCGATAGCCCACAAAATTCTATACACACCCAAACTGTCGTAGCCGGCTGATCGTCTGTGCTAGCGTACTGGTCGAAGGTTATACGGAGGTGCCACTCGGCGCTGCCGATGCTGATAGCAGTGTCCGCAGAGTCTAGTACCGGCAGTGGTAGCTTGAATTGCGCCGACCTCATGGAGCGAGAACTTCCAGTCCGTCGGAGAATCTCAGAGGTTTGGGCAGATTGATAACCATGACCCGCGGGGTCGACTTTACAATCTGCTTGGCCAGAGAACGCCGTGAAGCCGATCGAATCCTGGAAGATGAACGAGTACAACAGACGTACCTGACAGTCTTGCTGGATAGATTTTACCGTTCTTCTGCCTATAATTGACCGTCGCGAGGTATAGATGTGGGCCGAATTTCTCTTCAACGCTACACGCGAGATGGACCCTGATGCCCAATTCTTCATGTACTAACTTCGCCTTCGCAACAGGGCCACCGTCGGACGATACAGTAAGCCGGAAGGCACGCAGAGCGAGACTACTGAGGCACCAGGGCTGAATCCGAACAAATATTGGAAGCCCCTGTGCCCGAGTGAGAAGTGAGTATCCACGGTTGGAGGCCATCTCGTGGTCCCCAGGTGCCAGATGCCGCTCCGTATGATGAATGGAAGAGTTAGAGGCGTGGTTGGAGGGTGGCGTGCCGAGCATAGGCCTGATATCCAACGTGACGACGGCGAAGGAGGAAGCTGGAGGCGTTGCAGCTCTCCACGTTTGCAGGACTTCAGCTTCAGGCAGTGTGACAGTTCGCCATTTTTCGTGATGGGACCCGCAGACAACGATCCGAGTTCCGTTGGACGGCTCAGGCTTGTCTTGGGTACTGGGAAGGTCGGACTGCTGAAGAAGCAGAAGTGCAAGGGGGCGACGAGATGCATCCTGGCAACGAAGAATTGCTACAACGCAGGCAAAAGAGCGGATCGTCCGGATACATGGGCACCGCTCCCGCATAGTGAGTCGTTCGGCCTTGTTGAACAACTTCTTCAAATCGGGGGGAGTGTATGAAATGGGCGTACGGATGCAGAGCATCTCCATGCGGGCACCTTGAGATGTGAACGAGCAATGGATGTCGGGAAGGGCATGTGTTTTGTAGTCCGGGGGCAGGCATGAAGAGAACTCCCTTTCCGACATCACCGAGATGTCCCCACTGTCCTCGAAAAACAACGGGGCAGGTGCAAGCAGACCCCAGCAGGGCCCTATGAGGTGACCCTTGGCCTCCCGGTCCAGATCAGATTTCCGTCGATCCAACGTGGAGCCTGACCTAACTGGAAGCGAAGACCGAGGCCCCCAAGCGAAGATGCTCTGATCCGGAATGGTCTTGATGATCTCCTGCTGTAGTCGCAAGAACGCATGCTCCTCCTCGCCATAGATCGTAGGCATATAAACACCGAAGATGCCCATCAGTGAATACGCCTGGTCCTCGATCCGCTTCGTCTCCCGTTTCGATGCCCAGGACATTCG
The DNA here is from genome assembly GCA_029747595.1 of Trametes cubensis. NCBI lineage: Eukaryota > Fungi > Basidiomycota > Agaricomycetes > Polyporales > Polyporaceae > Trametes > Trametes cubensis. The sequence continues at coordinate 26,572 of JAPEVG010000204.1, read as the reverse complement.
ACGAGCGACGCTGACCGAGTCCAACGTGGCCTCTCCGGTGAGAATCGCTGCATCTACGCCCGTCGCTATCTCCAAAACCGTCGCCAAAGAGCGCTTGCACCCGAAGACGGACCAGGTCTGTGACAGGAAGATGACTCGCCTTGGCGCAATGAGCTCTTGGAGGGTCCACCCTCGGAAATGCCACCTGCTGTTCTGGAACCGGAAGTTCACCTCGTCGGACAGGACTCCAGGCGAGGCAAACAAGACGTCGGGGACGTCCGCAAGGAAAGCGTAGCACACGTCGGCCTTCTGGTACCAGGCATACATGGAGTTGATTGCCTCGGAGAGCTCGGCACTGCTCTCCTTGTTGATGCAGCACGAGTCGATCCAGATGAAGTCGTAGCCGTCCTCACGCGCGACTTTGCAGGCGTTCTGGATCTTTTGCGACAGTTCCGCATTGTCGATTATGGAGAAGCTCTCGTTGGCAGCGACCGCGACGGTCTCCGGGCGCCAAAGGCCCACAACTTCGGCGTACGATTGCTCGCCGGCAGGATCCCAGACGTGAGAGAGGATTGCATATCGAATGCCGTCAGTGTGTTGGTAGTTTTTGAGTTTTCCTGTATGTGTGTTGAGGAGATACATCTGTGTGAAGCAAGTGTTACACGGGTTTGTTGCACGCGCAGACGGACGTAGAAGACATTACCAGGGGAACTGCTGCGTTGTACTATAGATTGGCGAGGAAGTGACATTCAGCACTGAGAGGCTCGAGGTCGCGGAACCTTTATGGACCACATCACGTCGATGTGCCTGGCTATGAACGCTTCGTGCAAGGTTTTTGAAGGTCTTCGATGCATCCTGCACGGTACAAAGAGCCATGCATACATGCAATCCGAGTGTGCGGCCTTACATCCGACACTGATCGTATCTAATAGATCACCCACAGCCGGTACCTCACTCTTCTGACGCGGAAAGCATTGTAACCGGAATAGAAGGGCATAGTCCTGGAAGGGCTGTCAAGACGGTCAGAAAGACGAGTAGAGAAGCTTCACTTAGAAGCGCTCTGCAGCCTCACGTCCGAGGACGCTAGAGCGTGCAAGTCATGATTTGTCCTCACCCATGCTCCGACATCACTGTTCTGAGGCCGGGTGCAAACTACTCCCAGAGGTGACCGGAGATGAAAAGGTGGAAACTGAAAGAACGAAAGAATGGAACGTCATACATGTCCTTCACGAAATCCAGAGCCTTGCGACCGAAGAACCCAGGGGAAAGTTGAGTAGAATTACACGTGCGGCTTGGCTTGTTGTTACAGAGCATCCTCGTCCCGACTCCCGAGGCCCGGAACGGTCGAGACACGACGATGAATACAAGTACAGCTCTCGTCTCCATGCGCCGGCGGCATGCGCGCACGCAAGCATTTTGAGAGCACATAAATCCTGGTCGTACCCAATCGAGAAGCGCTGGCAGTCCATCCCAGAAAGCAAGAAACAGCGTCCAGAAAAACCACATACCATCTGATCCGGTCGATCCCCCTCCAGCGCCCTCCGCGCCCACTGCCGGCACCCTCCGCTGCGCCGTACTGCGCGGGCGTCGGTGCGTGCGCCCCTCCCTCCAGCACGGCGGCGATCATCCGCAACACATCCACTTGCCGTCGCGCTCGAACCAGACTTTGCCTTTGGGTAGGATGATCGTGCGGAGCGTGGGGCACGCCTTGCCCCACGTCCGCGCGATCTCGCCCTCGTCCTCGACCGACGCGGAGCCGGCGGCCATGAACGTCAGGTAGCGCAGGTCCGAGAAGCGCGACAGCGTCGGACTCGAGTCGTGCAGCGTTTGCTGCGGAGAGTGAGGAGAGCGACGCGTCAGCATGGGTATTGGGAGCAGGTGAGCGAGTGATTGATACAAGTGCGATGGCATTCGTGATGAGATGGGACGAGATGGCGTGAGGGAAGGGAGGGAGAAGTGGGAAACGCGAGCGCTGATTAGGCCGCTGGCAGGAGTAACGTGGGAGCAAGGAAGGAAGGGAGGATACCGGGGGAAGAGAATAGGACACAATAGGAACAGTAGTACTCACTCGGTCGAACATGGCCATAAGGACGACGACATGAAGCGCCTCTAGCTTCGGTAGGCGGTTCGCAATCTCGGGCAGCAGGATGTTGGGCGGGGTATTATCGAGCGACATGATAGTCAGTCGCTTGATGGGGCGGCTCGAGTGCAGCAGGGAATCCAGGGGGCTAAAGCCATCCTCGATGAACATCGACAAAGAGATGACCTCGAGCGGGCGCCCGCGCACGACGCTCGAGATGACGGCGGGCCCGGCGTGCACCGCACGGAACATCTTCAGGACGGGCATTGCGTCCTGCGAGATTGTAAATGGCTGCTTCGTCTGAAAGCCACGGAGGCAGAGCTCGATGAGGTCAGGCTGCGTCTCGAGCACAGCTGCGAGCTGCGGGTCGCAACGGATGGAGGTGCCGAGGGTGCGTAGGCGCGAGCGGCACCCGTGCAGGACCCAGGCAAGGCTGTAGTGGTTGTCCTGCGGGGAGAGCTCTATGGAGAGGTGCCGTAGGGCGGTGAGGTGGGTGAGGGTATCTCGAAGGAGGCGGAAGAGGTTCGCGACGACGCGGTGACTTGACCAGTCGACGCTGAGTTTGCGGACGAGGGCGGCGTTGGCGGGGTTAGAACAGAGGACTTTAAGGCATGCGATGCAGCGGCGCATGGGTAGCTCTGGGATGATGCGGTAGAGGATACGGGTGGCGATGGCATTGAAGTGACTGTTGACCCTCAGGACAGGTGGGAGGTCGTGCATCTCGAGCTCTTGGAAGATGCAGTCCTGTATCTCGACGGGGAAGGCCATCAGGCGGAAAAAGCCTGGTTTCGTTGTTGCCTGTGAAGAGAGCCCCATAATGAAGAAGATGGAGACGATGGAGGATTTTTTTCCTGCGGGGGAGAGGCAGAAAGAGAAGACGATAAGGGCGAGATGGCGGTCGGCTTGACCGTCCGTGCAGTCGGCTGGAGAGAGGCTACGGTCACAGCAACACTCGGCACCAAAATGGGAGGTCACAGTAGAAACGAGCAGCTGGCGGTGCTACATCCTCTTCCTCCTTTAAGACGATAGCCCCGGCCGTCGTCTGTACGCTGGTGGGACGACTTTCTGTAGCGTTTCACGTTGTAGTATCAAGGAGAGTTGTGTGGCGCTCTCGACTCGGGGGAGATGAGGGATTGTGGTAGTACGGACATGTCACTATCACGGGACTTGTTCGCTCAATGCTACACCTCAATATAGCATCCCATTCCAAACCTTGTAGCCCAGCGAACTTCTTTCCTTTACTGATACCAGTACTTCCATCTCAGCCCAGACAAATCCTCCCACTGAACGCTGCAGCACTCGCACATGGCATCCCCAATCACCCTCTACGACATACCAGGAGACGTGAAGGGAACGGCATGGTCTCCCAATGTTTGGAGAATTAGGTGCATATATGCATCAACGTGCTATCACGATACGCTCTGGAAACTGACCGAAACCACTCGCCGACGCGCGCGCGCGCAAACACGCAGGTACGCCTTGAACTATAAGCAATTGCCCTACACCACCACCTGGGTCGAGTACCCTTCCATTGCCTCCACCGTCCAGTCCATCGGTGCCGGTCCGACCTCCACCTGGCCCTCCGGCGAGCCCATGTACACCCTCCCCGCCATAGTAGACCCTAACTCGTCTCCGCCGCGCACTGCGCTCGCCGGCTCGCTCCCCATCGCGCTCTACCTCGACCGCGCGTACCCCGATACACCCCGTCTCATCCCCGAGGGAACCGCCCCGCTTCAGGCCGCGTTTGAAGCCGCGTTCATCAAGGCCGTCACCCCGCACATGCAGATGCTCATCATGCCTGTGGGCCGCGAGCGCCTGCACAATGCAAGCAAGGAGTTTTATAAGAAGGCTCGGGAGTCCGAGTGGGGCGGGAAGATGGGGGAGTGGGCGCCCACAGGCAGCGAGGCGCGCGCGAGGGACTGGGAGGGATTAGAAAAGGCGATGGGAGTGGTGAAGGGGTGGCTTGAGGTAGACGGACAGGAGGGAAAGTTCTTCATGGGTGACGTGCCCACTTTCGCGGATATGGTCGTCGGCGCGAGGTTGATGTGGATGAAGACGGTGCTTGGCGAGGACAGTGACGAGTGGAAGACGGTGGAGAAGTGGCATGGCGGACGCTGGGCGCAGCTACTCGATGATTTGCAGCCGTATGCTGATGTGAATGTCTGATAGGAGACCGAATATTAATCCACACGTTCAAGGCCACTGTATGCGCAAGGCGCCATAGCTGTACATCTTCCCACCCAAGTCGGACTCCCGAGCCTTCGTAAGAGCTCAGCGATTAGCTTTGAAGACACGCTATAACGTTGGTTTGGCCGACTCCTGATCATAAACAGAAACGATTAACTGTGCATGCGAATATGATACATGCAACCATGACGACAACGGATGAGAGCTCGTGAAGGGCGTAGCAATCACGATTCCATCGTCGAGTATTGCAACAAGAACCTCACTTCCGCGCGATCCATGGGTATCGTCGCTCCCTCGCACGCCTCCAGCAGAACTTGATACTCGTGGTCCACAACACCCTCGCGCATCCGTGCGGTGTACGACTCCAGCATCCAGCCACCCTTGTAGTCCTGGTGCTGGCTGGCAGGCGGTGAGTGCTTGAAGTGCTTGCCCAACAATGTGTGCGGGCTCCTCAAGTACTCCTCAATGTCTGAGGGAGCACACGCCTTCGCTTTCGCAGCACATTGCGTGGGCGGGGNTGTTTGTTTTNGAGAGGTGTCTGATACGTGGGAGACAGCGCAGGCACGGCATTATTCCCGGACATCTTCAACTTGGCCGCACGATCAGGGAATAGGCGCGGGAATTCGTCACATATCCATGCTTGGTTCCTGCGATATTTGAGAAGTTGAGTAAGACCGACGAGGCGCAGCTGAGATACGATGCGATACATACAATGCAGTAATACGCTTCCCCAGTTGGTTCCGCAGGTCGTAATGGTCCCGTAAGCCGTAGCTACACTTGTACATCTGGTACGTCATGAGCGCGGTGCTTGCCAGATGACTCCGCATAATACGACTCGTAACAAAGTAAGCACCATGGAACGGGTTTTGCTCAGTAAAACTCACTCTTCGACACTCTGGTGAGCGCTTCGATCGCCGCGTTGGCTTAGGACAGGTACGCGTTGATCTGCTCTGGAGATGGGTCTTCGCCAACGATGTCGTCCGGCCAGAAAGAGGCCTTGCATGAAGGATTAGCATAGAGCTCAGCAATTTTGGCGTCGCGGAGAGTAGGATCATAGCTGAGATACTCGGTATCCTCGCCGTGAACTCGGAGGTAGAGAAAGATCTGCTGCGCCATTGCTTCAACGTCGACTTGCGCGCGGGGGATGATGTACTTCTCGACACTAACCATGGGGGCAGGAGCAATGGGTAGAAGAAAGACAGCTGGTGGTTCGTTGGTGAAATGCTGCACATTACCTTAGCCTAGTCCAGTAACGTAGCACCTCGCGTGTCAATGAGCGCTTCCCACGGTCAGTATGCACAAGTATCAGGGTTAACTCAGACTGACAGAGTCTTGGCAATATATACTGTCACCTCATCGACTAACCACCAGTTGTCTTTGTTTCAACCACTCCTTCCGTCAACCGTATGAACACATTGAATACGGCACATTTGCAGGAGTAGAGTGCTCCGATGAAGGCAATCATCCAGATGCAAAGCTTGAAGTTTGACGCTCGAGGACAATCCTGCGAGATAATAGAGGTACATTATGTGATTATAGGTAAAAGCAGTGGGTATGTAGACATTGCCTCTCTATGATAAAACCAATCCATCGCACTGTTCGTAAGCACATGCGCAAACCCCTCACACCACCATACCGGTGGGAACCCGACGACGACACGACACGACAGCCTTACGCCGTCTTTTGCTTCCCGGTGAACGTGTACGACTCGACCTCGGCCTCGGCGCGGAGGCCCTCCTGCTCGGCCTCGGCGATCATCTGGCGCTCCATCTTCTCGAACTCCTCCTTCGAGAGGTTCAGCTTCTTCATCTTGTCCATGCGCGCGCGGTACTCGCGGTACTTCTTGTCTGTGCCGAAGAGGCGGTCGCACCACCGGAACGACGTCGAGAAGTTGTTGACGAACGCCATGTGGTGGAAGTCGTGGTGCTCCGCGCCGGACCAGAAAGGGACGAGGTGCTGGAGCGACCAGGGGAAGTCTGACATTCGTCGCGATCACAGAGCTGTCAGCAAGCGAAGAAGCGGGCGTGCGTGAGAACAAGACGTACCGTATCCGCTGTGCGCATCGATGGCCTGGAAGAGACGGAGGGTGATCCAGACGTAGACGGTGAAGATGTGGAGGTCGCGGCGGAACCAGCAGTAGAGGAGGGGGCCGGCGATGGTACCAGTGCCGAGGATCATGACTTCCGCGGGGTGCGCGTACTCAGCGGCAAGGCCGAACGGCGCCGAGTACTTGTGGTGGATCTTGTGAATGTGCTTGTAGAGGGGACCCCAGTGGAGAGCCTGGTGCGCGAAGAAGTGGAACATATCCTCAAAGACGAAGAAGAACGCGATCTGGGGGAGCTGCTGGCGCCAGTCGGGGAAGGGCACCTGCCAGGTCATCATGCCGAACGCCTCGGCGAGAGGGTGGAAGAGCCAGATCTGACGGCGACACAAAAACGTCAACAAAACGCGGAAGTAGATGCGAGGGTGCAGGAGAGACGTACGACGGGGAGTTCGACCATGAAGTGCGAGAAGAGGACCTGCTTAGTGCATTCCCACTGCTCCTGGGCGGTCGGGATCTTGTTGGGCTGCAGCTTCCACTTCCTGAAGTACGGAATGGAGTCGATGATGATCCATGGGATGCAGCGGCCAAAGTATACAATCTGCGGGTCGTTGTATTGGTGTCCAGTCGAAAACGCGTCCTAACAGCGCGTACGCACCTCATGCAGGAGGAAACTCATGAGACCCGTGGCAATGACCGGGTTTCCAATCCAGAGGTACCAGTTGACCCATTGGGTCTCGAGCCAGTTGAGCTGGGAGAAGTCTGTGTTCGCGTAGAGCATCGCCGCGGAGGGATGCACAGACGAGGCGGTCGAGTTCATGGTGGGCGTGAGCGTTGTCGTCGGCGTCGAGCGTCCAGCTGGTGGTGATCGTCCCGGTCTACTGCGCCTTAAATGAGGGAGGGCTGGGCCGAAGAGGAAGAGACAACCGCCGTGGGGAACGGTATGGGAGCAGTGGGCGGTTTTAAGACGAGGTTGCTTTGATTTTTCAGACGCCCCGCAAGCGGTTGTCGTACGACTCGGCTATCCTTTTCCTCACGTGGCGCCCCCATCCACCACTCTGGCCGCCACAAAGACCCACAAGTCTCGCTCATCTGGCCAGCTCCAGCCGCTGCTCGACCGCAGTTGGGGCTCTCGTCGCCGACATATACGAGTGGTATGATCCACGAAAGTGGTCAGACCGAATGCGGGCCATCTCATTCGCGACCATTGGAAAGCGCGACCGTGTAGGCGCCCGTTGGCGCGTCCAAGTCTGCGCAATACGTATGCACTCAATCATCACGAATTTACGTCCGCACGCTCACATCGCTGTTCTTGCAGTGCGGTGGCCTCCGAGCTTCCAATGGCGGTGTCTGGAAGCTCCACCAGTCGCGCCCGAAACTCAGGTCAATGCCACTGCATTATTTGAGGATCTTCCACCAGTTGGTGACCTTGTCAACAGCGCATCCATCTGTCCAAGGACCCGCAGCGCAAGGCTTCTATGGTTCGGCCGGCCCCGTCGTTGTCCGTCGGAGGCTCACAAGAGACGATACACGCATCGCCCGACGTCGAATGAGTGCATTTGGAAGTATCGAACTTATGTAGTCAGCTTCCATCGTCTCTGCGATGCGTGTTTGTTGCCTTGGAATTGTTCTTGAGGTCCGCTACCCCCGACTCTGAGTCCTTCTCTCTAGCTGTGCTCGTGCTCCCCTGTCAATGTCGATACGCTCAACTGCTTCTCTTCTCGTCCAGCTATCATACCAGCTCGAACAGAGAACCTGCAGAAGTTGTGGAAGGCCACACCATCTGGTGGGGCCGTAACCATCTCCAGCAGCTCATCCAAAGTTTCAAGGCGTGGGCTCTATGCAGTCTGGTATAAGAACACGAGGAGGGGCGCATGAATTATTCAGAGCACGTCCGCCCTTACAAAATCATCTTCTCAACCCCGCACCTCAGACTTAATAGTTCGACATGTCTTCCGCCGACGTAGCAGAATTGATTGAAGAATATCAGGGCATGTAAGTATCATGTCTGTGTTTTCACCGCACTCTGACTCTGTACTCATTTACATGGGTGCGTCAGGTTCGATTACAACGCTATAGGCTATGCCTGTCTAGGTGCGGATGAGTATAGTGCCGGGTTCGCCCCTCCATGCCTGAGCTGAACGTCACGCTTGCATAGCATTGTTGGTGTACGACTGGCTCACCTCCCTTGGCCAAGAGAGCGTTGTCATCTGGAGCAAACCGAAGACAGCCGCGTCCGCGTTGTACATCTTCAGTCGCTACACTGTCCTCCTGTCCAATGTCATTGCATTGCTAGCAGGCTTCCCTGGCATTTTGATAACGGAGGTGTGTCACGACTACTACTCGATTACCTGTGGAGCTCAACTATTCTTGTCTTCTCACAGAGGTGAGCTCGATGTGAGATACATTCTAAGCCCGAACCGGCGTTGACCACGAGATCAAGATGTGTGGCAACTATTTACCTCAGCGTGGTCGTCAAATATGTCGCCATGATAGCGCCTGCAGGTGAGCTCGGGTGGCTTCCAACGTAGACTTCGAGTGGACGTATGCTGATATCTTTTCTCCAGTTTTCTCTGCCCTGAGAGTGTACGCTTTGACTCAGAAGAACAAGCCGCTCTCTGCGGTGGTGCTCGTTCTCGGGCTAGGGCCTTTTGTAGTCAACATGGTGAAAATGATTGCCTGAGACCGCATTGCCCAAGTTATACTGACCGGTGTTACGCAATAGGCCGCAATTTATCAAATCAACTTCTACTTTGATGACGCTGGATGCCAGGCTTTCTTTGTTTCCACTTATACCATCAATATCATGTGAGTGTCTAACATATCGCCCCGTATGGATATACCCGAGTCTGACCGTTGACCAACTTTGTAGATGTAAGGCAACCAGGTTATACGCTGCGGCGTAGACTTCTGACGCTGTCTGCCTTAGTGGTCGTCTTTGCAAGAGCTCCCCTCATTCTATCGGACTTGATCGTGGTCATTGTCACCTGGTTTGTGTCCTACAAAGTTGTCAGGCTTGCCAAGAACACAATCAAGGGGCCGACTCTTCATCAGGTCATGCTGGGGAACGGTCAGTCCGCTTAGCCTGTCTACTGTATTGCTTGCACTGATTCGTTCGCAATTGTACAGGTACCCTATATTTCTTGTATGTGACACGGAGTTTGAAACAACAAGGCTACGGAACTGATCGCGCTCATTGTTAGGTGTCTCATGGTTCTGAACATCCTTCAGATCATGTTTTATGTGCTCTCTGTACGCGTCCCCAAGCTCGCTGCATCGTACATTAGCGCTTATCATGGCTTGAACAGATCTTTGCCTTTCTCACGGAGAGCTATATCAGCGAAGCCCTCGACCCGTAAGTCCTGCCTGGCCCGCAAGTTGTTGATGCAGGCACTCACGAGTATATTGCCTCTCTAGCCTGTCTTCCATATTGATCTGCCACTTCATACTCAACTTGCGCCAAGTCGACAACCAGTCCTCCCACACATCCACACCCTCTTTCGTGATGCCTGACCTAGGGCACATCGACTCGCTACGGTCTTCGTTTGCCGGCCCGGTCCAAACCACCCACTCTGATAACGTCTCCGAGACGTCTGACGTGTAGGTAGTTGACAGGCAGAATGCTTATCGTCATCTTGTATACCCTGTTATGTTGTGACAATACTAGCCCAATATACCCATCTCGTGCGGTCTACGCCGGAGGAAGAAAGACGCCCCACAGAACACAACTAATCGCTCCCCAGAGCACGCTCCAGCCAATCCACCACCTCGCCCATCCGGGCCGCTCAACGACGAGCCACGCCGCCGCCCAGTACGTCAGGGGCATCGCTGCGGCGAACCTTAGCACGATCTGCGTGTGTGACGCGAAGATGAGGACGAAGCAGAGCACGAGCGCGTGGATGACGTGCGGCGCGATTGTGGGCGAGAGGAACGGCAACCGCGTGGTGTGGTCGTCGGGAGACCGGCGCGTAGGGGCTCGTCCGCGTACGAAGGCGACTAGGCGCGGGACGAGTGCGAGGCGGACGTAGTGTGTGGCGAAAGTGAGGAGCAGGAGCAGCGGTGGGGCGCCAAGAAGGAAGTTCGGGAGTTGCTGGAGGGTCCAGTACCGCAAGAAACCGACGTTCCAGTATTTCCCCTGCACGTAGGTGTAGATGGACGGAGGGAACGCGCTGCACCATGGCGCTGGGGTGGCCGTCCCTTCACAGAAAAGCCGATATGCTTGATACTGGTAGTAGACAAAGAAGGACACCGCGAACGAGGACAGCGCCAGAGCATACAGGGCGCGACCAACGTGTATCTGAAAGACGACAAGTCAGCGTACGCTTCGTCAGGAAGCTTCAGAGTTCAGACGTGCCTTGCGATGGGCGAGCAGTGGTTCGACCACAAGGCCCCAGAGTATGAAGCCGGCGAGAAGGACCCCGTTGGACCGGAATGTCGTCGCTGCGGCGAAGCAGCACGCCGCGAGGAACCATCGCCTGTGCGCGCAAAACCGCATACCTGTCTCGCATCGGTCGTCAGTTGAGGCTACTTAGTTTAACACGAGATAATCTCTGCTCACCCGTATACGAGAGGAACGTGAAGAACGGCTCGCTATATCCTGCCATGCGCAGGGTAGCAGGACTGCTGGGCAGTAGCGACATCAACGAGGCGAGGAACGCAATCGAGGGCGAGCCGAAGTGCGTGAGCGTCAAGTCGTAGAGTACCAGCACGGACGGTAGAGACAGAAGTGAGGATGTGAGGCCTCCGAGTAGGATGTCTTCCCATTCAAGAGACGCGTTTTCTCGCTGTCCATGTCCGAGATGTTGTACGGCGTTCATGAAAACGGCCCATGTCTGCATGACACAAGGTACCCCCGGAAAGAACGCCCATTGTTGCTCGTAGACGTAGCCGTCCTTCGCGATGGGCGCGAAGTAGAAGACGTCCCAGCGTAAGGAGGCAGACGCGAGTGCGCGTCGAATCGAGAAATTTGGAGTTGGAGGTAATAGTATGTGCGGCGAGGAGTCGAAGAGCGGTAGTTGGGAGGATAGCGTCGTCAAGAAGATGGTGAGTAGTGTAGCGCAGCATGACAGAATTACTAGGAGGCGAATATGTCCATGGGATGCCGATGGTGCCGCTGAACTAGTTTGAGAGGATCCCGTTGACATCCTGTTGGCTGAGAGATGTGCCAAGGCCTAGTGATTCAAGTTTGAGCCTAACGGAACGTCATAGTGAGAATCCAGTGGGTCCATGATAGTCAGTTTGTATCTTGTACTATACCGTATTGTGCTGTGCGTGGGGCTGTTCGTATTCTACGCAATTGAATTCATCCGTCCATTTTCCAGAGCTTGTCGTTGAGGTGGGTATTGACAGTTGGCTACTAGTCGATGAGAGTCACTCAATGAGTTGGGAAACCGAGCGCCAGGGAACGGCGGACCAGAATGAAATGCAAAAAGTGGTTCAGTCCGGGCTCGAACCGGAGACCTCCTGTGAACACACGGTGTGAGACAGACGTGATAACCAACTACACCACTGAACCGTTGGATGTGATTGCTGTACCAACATTATAGCCATTTCCATCTGTTTTCCATGATCACCCAGACTCCCATTCGTTCCTTGTTCGTTCCAAACCAACTTCAACAAGTTACAAGTCACTGGTATTGTCATAATCTCGCTTACGGTAGGCTGTAGAACGGCCAGTCGCAGCAGAACTATTCATACAATGAGGGTATTACCCGTGCACAGGGATTTCGGTACCAGTTTTAGAATCCGGCTCGATCCCAGCCTCCTTGCTCCTGACCTTCCTTCATCCATCCCAGCCTGTCAGCGGACAGTCCTGCGACGCGTATGAAGAGGGTGCCATCAAGAATCTCAGCGCCCTCGAGCTCAGTTCCCGTGAAGTGCCCAGCGTCGCGTGTTCCGTACACAGTCGCGTTGTGCATCAACGCGCGCTGAAGCTTGCAAACGTGTTCCCCGGGATGCGTCAATGTTGTTTGGATGATCGGGAGCCATGGATTGGCTGCGGCATCGTCCGGGGTCAACGTATCCTTGGCCGCAGGAATGCTTTCACGCCCGAGAGACGGTGGAGCCGGCTTTGGAGTGGTGGCTTCGTAGAACTCGCGGATGGGCAAGGCAGGGCGGCCGCGTGCGATGTACCACGCGAGACTCATAGCGAAGTACGTACGCAAAAGCAGTGCCATCGAGCGGGGCGAGAGGTATGCAGCGAAGGAGGGTAGGAAGAGCGACGATGTTACAAGGTGCATGCTAGACATGTCGCATCAATATCTAGTAGCTCACCACAATCCTCGATTGACACTCACAAGAAGAAATCGGCGTTGTATTGCTTATTTGGGGATCGATCGCGCCCAGCCCAGCCAGCGACACCGTAGATGATAGCGTTCACCCATGTCAGCTCTTCAATCTTCTTCTGGATAGTGGCGGGAGAGACGTTCTCGCCATCCAGATCTGCGGCCCATTCAGCCACGAGCTCAGCGAGTGCGCTGCCGGACTTCTCTGAGACGAGATCGAAAGGCGAAGATCCCTCCGGTAGGGGCAGGCCAATTTCTGTGGCAGAGAAGCTCGAGGTCGCCAGTACGCGCGCGAGGATAGTGAATGCGTGAGGTGCGCTCGCCTTCTCCCCGTGGCTGGCGGTGCGTCCGCTGGCGGCCGGTCGCTTCCGAAGGGAAAGTGACGGTATCAGAGCTGAGAGGCGAGAAACTGAGCCAGTACTAGGATCCTTTGGATGCTGGAAGAGCGAATCAGGGACTAGTTCTTTCCCCTGGTCGTTGTGAGTAGCTGCCTGAGCGAGTCCTGGCGTCACGTATGAGGTCGCATCCGGATACAACCAAGAATACTACAACGCACCCTCTGCCACCAATCCGAGGAAGCCTAATTCCAGTCCGCAACCAATGTGTATCATCGGATGGGCCAATGCAGCATAAAACCTGGCGAGCATGTGCGGTTCGCCTTCGGTGCCGCTGCCTCCAACATTAGCCCTAGACGAGAAGACGTATTCCTCGAGAACATCTGTGATGTCTTTATTGCGCAGCTGAGTCCTGAAGAACTCGAGATACGAGTTGTAGAACCTGCGCGCACGGGGTATGTTAGAGAGTGATGATGGTTGTTCATCGCGTCTCGGCCACTTACTCTCGCTTCCCCAGATGGACCCAGAAACTCTTCTCGTCGATGGGCTCGGGGGCCTCAATAGCCGGCCGCATGTATACGACATGAGTCTGATAAGCCGCTTCTATGAGGGGCCCTCCGGCACCCAGAGCATAAATCGCTACAAGGTGATGCGAAGCATGACTAGGTCGTAATGAGCATCGTGTAGTGATATTCCGGGCATGTCAAGACTCACTTGTGGAAACCGCGATCGTTGAAGTATGCGTGCCATTTGACATGATTGTCCTTGAGCGCATTCGCCAACGCGGCACTTGACGCATGGGTGATGCCTGGCAGTCGGGCAGGTGCCTGCGAAGAGGGTGGCAAGGGGGGGGAGCGGAAACAATGTGTCGAGTTCCTCAGCCTTAGGAGTAAACATCGCGTTCAATGTAGAAGGAAAGAATGGATCTGTAGCCACGGTGAAGCTCTCGGTGCGCATTTGTACCCAGCTAGTTCGCGGTCGATCGGCATATGCGCGCATCGCCCATGTGAACGCGCCAACTTTGATGTCACGAGAATGCCTGCGCCTTATTGAGCCTAGAGCGTCTCGTGGGACAGGGAATGAATAACGAGGGCCTGAGAGAGGGGTGCATGACCCTGACTTTAGACGTCGTGAGCATGGGACTGCGGGTTTGAGTCAGCCTTCACACTCCAAGAAGGACGGCCAGTACCGTGTTTGGTACCTGGACTCGCCACCAGGCGGTTCGGACTCCCATGAGGAGTCTTCCTCTGGAGCCGGATCATACGTGGGCGGTCGGCGACGTTGGGACGTCTCAAGATGCCAAGGTCCACTATAGACCGCATGAAGGCGAATTCGAAGCGCTTCATTGCACAGCAAGACTGACGTCGCTACTGAGTCAGGAGGAGCACTACCACGTGATCGAGATTTCACAGTATGGCATACGCCGCCGCGACTACCTGAAGGTATGCGTCAGCGACCTCCAGCAGGTTGTTCGCGTGTCGACTTACTCTACTACATGGACCGGGTGCTATCGAAGACCTCTACGAATATGCCACGCTTATGACTTTTGACACGCTCTCCAAGTCGGTCTCGCTCGCTGTGGCAGCAGTTACTTCGTTGGAATGGTTCTTCTCAGAGAAGGTGCCATAAACATCGTCGCTGTCCACCATTCCCAAACCAACGGGTGGGAATGCCCTGCTGAGGATGACGTGGACGGACGCGCTGATGGAGAATCCGAGAGGCCAAGCAAGGTCGTATACGTGGATCCACCCATTGGAGACGCTGGTCGGTCTTGCAGAAACAGAGCTTACAAAGCCGGCTTGGGATCATGATTACGCATCAAACAAAGAGTATAGAAGCGATATCGACACTTACGCATGAGGGGCCAAACACCGAACGCCCATGAGATCACCGCACGAAAGTTGACTCCGTAGGTAAAGTAGTAGATCGAGCGTGTGTCGGGCATGTACAGATGTGACAGCCGAAGCATCTTACGTCGCACGAAGAGATAGTCCGAGACCATCACGCCCTACATATTAAGGAATGAGATTACAACACTGAGATCGGTGGTAAGTCCACACAAACCGTGAGAGGGCCAAGGAATACGGCGAAAGAGCTCAATACTGTGAGGAAGATGCTTGAGCCTGTAAGGAGCTTCCAGGGGCATATCGCTATGCCCATGATTGAGGTGATATATGCTCCCCTGCAAGAATTCGAGCGCATCAGCTATAGCGAGGGAACAAACAAATTGGAAGTCTACCTGCGGATGTTAATGTACTTCGGAAGAAGTCCAGACATGTCGATGCCACCAGATACCGCATTGCCAGGAATGTTGATACCGAACTGCGAGAGCACGAACGCGCACCCTGCAAAGAAGCATGCAGCCCGTGCACCGGGCCCACCATGGGTCTGAATAGCACGCAACAAGTCATACGGGGCCCAGAGAAGGCCCTCATCGGGATAGAAGTCGGCCGCGCAACTTGTCACGATAACTCCGAAGAGCGCGATGGTAATGGAGCTGACGGGGACAATCACCAGCTGGCTGACGATTTGTGCGCGTGGATAGGACGCGAAGCGCGTATAGTCGCTTTGGTTGAGAATTCCGGCACAAATGCCACCGATAGTCGAACTGATGCCATATGCCATCGCCCATCCTAGTTTCGCGCCGCCAGTGAGAGGTTGGACACCACTGAGTTCGCTAGGGCGACTAAGAAGAGGGCCACTGCCGCCCTCTTTGGCGACCGCCCAGACGAAGATGGAGAAAGTTGTGATGGTGATTACGATACTCCCCACGAGGAAAGGCTTTCGGAAGTGTTCCGGTGGGACTAGTATGAGTGGAAAAGACAACGCGGCAAAAATGAGGATACCAATTAAGTCATTGGTCCTATACAGACGTTAGAAGTAGCTCAACCGTATCGTTATGGAGACGTACTCGATCCCAGCGCTCTCAGGTAGTGTATTCCGGAGTGTATAGAAACTAGGCCAAATAGCGCCAATGACAACTTTAACCTGACAGAAGTGTCAGAACGCAGCTATAGGGGAATGATTCGATGTGCAGGGTACTGACACTCATACCTCCGCTAGATACGAGCTTTGATAAGCAAGATGTCGCGTGAACACTGTGAAAAGAACATCACTCACAATACAAGTTGGACACCGTACCACACGATCGATAAGAGTATCCGCATCAACAGCGGGAAGAAGCTGCCGTACAGGCCCCATACAAATCGGTTATAGACCGGGAAGCCAACATGCCATTCGGCTCCAACGAAGCCGTTCGCAACGACAGCACAAGCGACGATAAGCTGCCCTATGACGACGGAGATCATAGCCTGCCAGACATTGAGTCCCAGCCCAAGAAGACTAGACGCTGTGGACCATCCACTAATATTGAAGCCAGTCAAGAGCCAGTAGCCAACGAAAGACCAGGCGCCCCATGTCCTTCGTGAAGGAGGAAGAGGGACAATATCACGATTGATCCAAGCTGTGGATTCTCCCTCAAACTCGTTCTTGCGCTTTACTTCGAGACGCTTCAGTAAGCTAGACATTGCGCCTCCTCCAGTAGCAGTGGACGATCCAGTTGAGAGCAAGAACAGAAAGTACACACTAGATAGCAGGAGTGTATGCGTATATATACCACCTTTAGATAAGCTGTGAGTTCATGAACGGCTTGAGGAGACTCGGAGGAGATAACAGCGCCGCTGACTTACTGAGACCTTGTCAAGTGACCCGAGACTCGCGTGTTCGACTATGCAGGACCATGAGCCATATATCGCCACAGATTGTCGTATCTCGCATTCTGTACACCGTAATCAGGAAGCTAGAAGCGTAAATAGCACCACACCATCGAGATTCAAGGTCGAAGTAGTATCAGCAGAAGCCACGCAAGCCAGATAAGCGATTTCTCTGTAGCCAGCAGCACGCAGACCAAGTTCCATAGTAGACAACCCAACGGACAGTAAGCTGGTAGCGGTGAGTACGCGGAGTAAAGCAACGCGAATGATCGTGGTGGTAATGCAGATCCAAGTTGACAGCGCCGGGGTCCAGCGGCAGCGATCGGAGTCGGCCATCGAGCCGATCCTGTGCACAGCCACAGAACACCATTGCCGGCAAGCAAAGTACTTCAGCAGCCATCCACGCCTGCCCTCGTCCGACTTGCTACTACTACGTCTTCGTCTTCTTGATGTCTTCGGAGGAGCTCTAGCGAACAAGCTAGCTGAAACATAGGCAAAAGATACCCCTTGGATAGGTATACCCCGAGCAACACACCCATAATGGTACAAAACTTCCGCCGATCCATTATGGGACGAAAACGCATACTCACGCCCCGATTAGCAGACTGTAGGAAAATGCAGCATGTACACATACCACACTGTCTCTATACTCGACCTCCCTGCAGAGCTTCTGCTCGACATCATCGCGCGACTACCACAACCCTCAGTGCTTCACTTTGCTATAACATGCAAGACATTCTATCAGTTATCTCTCCCTGTTCTATACGACACCGTCAGGCTCGCAGCTCAAGGGGTCTCCGAATTTCGGTCCAAGGTCGAGAGAAACGATCCCTCTTTGTCATGGGTGCACGAACTCAAGCTCCTGCGCTCTGACGCCCGTCGAAGTGGCCTGTACCCTGGCTCAGGATGCATCTTCCAGGACGAAGCATTCTTAAGCGCGTTTGCGAACCTCCGTTCGTTCGATACTCTTGACTATGCGCGGATGAAGGGGTGGTCCGAGTTTCTGAATGTTTTGGAGGCTCTCCCTTCCTCCGTGCGTCACTTTCGAGGTAGAGTGTGCACCTCAGACGATAATGCCCTGGACTCACTGGGAGTACGTATTTTGCTGGCACATGATACATCCTTCTGACCGGCGCTCTCAGCGCGTTTACCCATCCTACCAGACGCTTGACCTCATCCTGAGCCCTGAAGGGCTAGCCTTCGACCTGATCAGCCAAGACCACAACATCAATAACGTCCCGCCGTCGCTCTCACACGTCTTTCCTAACCTGGCCCATCTCTCACTCACCCTGATATTCCTCAGCGGATGTATCACGTCCTTCCTCCGAGAATGCCATTTTCCTGCTCTCGAGACTTTTCAGCTGGTCAATCGAGATGCGATCATGCCCGACTTCATGCTAGACATGGCCCACGCCGACGCCCTCCTTGTCTTCTTCGCCCGGCATGCATGCACGCTGCGCGACTTGCACCTCCCCGCCTGGGCGATCGAGCCTGAAGTAGGCGACCGCTTCTCCGGGACACCACTCACGCTCGAACACATGCGCTCGGGGTTCAACCTCCTCCACTATCTCGCGAGGTCACACGCGTTCTCGTCCAGTCTCCTCACACTCTCCGTCTCGCCAAGCGCGGAGCTCCGGGTCTTCGGCGTACCTTCGCTGCCCGCCGAGTTCATGGGCTTCAATTCAGTGCGCACCCTCGAGCTCGCAGTCAACCACGATCCTAGTGGACTCGTGTTGGGCCTCGCGTTTTCGTTCGACATCGACGCTATCCCCACCGCGTTCCCTGCTCTAGAATGCCTTGAGATCCGTGTGCACGAAACGGTATGTACTGATCCTTCTCCTACATCTTCGCTCAAGTTGGCTGACGCGCACTGTTTGCATGCTGTCACCATAGATCTCGGTCAAGACCGTGGTCACGTACCTGGGGGCCTATCACCCACGCGCCTTGCTGCGCTGCAAGACTTTGTCAAGAATGGTGTTCATCTATCGCGGTTTCAGGCGCGAGACGCGAGACGCTTTCCTTGTACGGTGTCGCGAAGAGGCGAACGGTGCAGGCAATATCACTCTGGAGAGGGTGCAAAGCCCTTCTTGAAGTCCCCGGGATCGGGTATTAGGTAGTAGGGTATATATGTCGCAACTCTTCCTTTTTTCTTTCTCTTTTCGGGATCGAGGGTATATTCTACATGGTGTGCTGCGACTCGTCGGATGTATTTGGAGGTGTTCCCGCTTAATGCAGCTCCTGCTACCTTCACTCCCGTACATCCCGTCTATACATGTATTCTAACGCTGCAGCTTCATGACACGACCCACAGAGCTATTTACAAGTTTCAATTGTCATGTTCCGTTGCTAATTGTGAATCCTCCTGTGAGGACCTGGGTGTCGCAGCGCAGTTATATATTTATGTCGTAGTCGCTTGCTAACATCCGATATGGTGTAGTGGCTAACATTATCGCCTCTCACGCGATAGCCCGGGGTTCGATTCCCCGTGTCGGAATTTTTGTTGAGGCAACCCGGGACAATGACAGACTTCATAGAGGCCAAAAGATCTTCCGAAAGCATTTTACAGTGCATTTTTGATACACTACTGTACACAAGTAAACACGTATCGTACAACATGCGATACCACTATACACTACTCGTACAAACGCTTCGCTTCATCGTGATGAGCCTCCTGATCAGTGGAAAAACCCGTCGAAGTCCCATTCATCCCTCTCCTGGCCTTCTCTCATCCACCCGACCCGCTCCATAGCGAGCCCGGCAACCCGGACAAACAGAGACCCGTCAATCCTCTCCACGCCCTCGAGTTCTACGCCCAGTTCCTTCAAGTACCCGGCGGGAGCCGAGCCGTAGAGCGAGGAGAAGTGCGCGAGAGAGCGCTGCAACTTGACCAAGTGGTCGTCCGGATGCTCGAGCGTGCTTTGCAGGATCGCGAACCACGGGCTCGGTGTCTGGTTATCTGCAATGAGCGTCCCGTCTGCGGGCTTCGTCTGCGGGAGCGACGCCGCAGGGGGAGAGGGCGCGGGGTTGACGTTGTCGAAGAACTCGGCGACGGGTAAGGCGGGACGGCCGCGTGCGACGTAGAGCGCGAGCGTGTTGAGAAGATAGGTCCGGAGAAGGATGGACGTGGACGTCGGCGACAAGTACGCGACGATTGAGGGAAGAAAGAGGACAGATGTGACCAGGTGCAGGCTGGGAGCGAAGCGTCAGCATGAGAAGGAGTTGTCTGAATCGGAACGCATATACTCACAAGAAGAAGTCGCCGTTGAACTTTCCTGTCTTCGACTTCTCGCGGCCGCCCCATCCGGCGATGCCGAAGATGACCACGTTCGTCCAGAAGAGCTCCTCGATTTTCTTCTCTACCTCAGCAGCGTTCGTCCCGTCGACCGTCCACTCCTGTGTGATCTCGGCGAGCCGCTCGCCACGGAGATGGAGCGTGCGCTCGAGGGACGTGTCTTCCTCGCTGTTGGCTGGCGGCGGCAGCGCGATCGTCTTGTATGAATAGTAGTCGTCTTGCATGATGCGCGAGACCAACGACAGCGCATGGATGCCCTTCTGCGTCATTGGCTTCGCCGGCCCAGCGACGCGGCGGAACTGGTCAAGCACGAACCGCGGAACTAAGTTGCTGGCGGCAGAAAGCGTGGCGTTTGTCAGGTCGGTAGTGGCAGCACCCACATACTTCATCAGCGTTGGCGGCGTCAACGCTGGCGCGAGCGGCTTGTGAACCGCCGTTTCCGCCAATCCTTGTGGAATGCTATACTCAGTTGTCTCTCGTGGCGCGAATGAATGAAAATGATAACACCTTCAGCCAGCTGCCCAAGGAGGCCAAATTCGCAACCATACCCAGTGTGAATGAGGGGATGGAGAAGACCGGAGAGGAACCGGTTCGCCATGAGCATAGGAGGCTGACCCGGCGCCGGAGGCTCAACGTTGACCTTGGGCGAGAAGATGTACTCTTCGATGGTCGCGGCAGCCCCTTGTTCCAGGAGACGGTCGGTGAAGAAGTTCAGGTAGGCGTTATAATAACTGTAAGTATGAAACGGTTACTCAGCGCATCGGGATCTTGAATTGGACCCGACTGACTCTCCGTCCCCCAAGTGCTCATGAAAGTTCCGCTGAGTGATTGGGTGGGGAGACTCGTAGGCGGGAAGCAGGTAGGAGGTGTGCGTTTCGTACGCTGCCTCGATATTTGGACCATTCGCGCCGAGGTCGAAGAGCGCAAGGAGGTGATGAGAGGCGTGGCTGATGCATATATGAGTACGATCTCGGGCTACTCATCGAAGGTAGCGAGAGGGCTAATACTTATGGAACCCCTTGTCGTTGAAGAAGATATGCCATTTGACGTGATTGTCCTTCAACACCTTGATCAGAGTGGAAGTGGACTCGGGGGTGGACCCTGGGAGACGCCTTGGGGCTTGAACAGAGGGTGAAGGCGAGGGTGCGGGGTACAGCCGATCGAGCTTTCCCTCGGGAGTACTGGTCATGGTTCTTATGCGATCGCGATGGGTGAAAACCTTCGAGAGCAGCTGCAAGCAGTACCGCTGCGGGGGACTCTTGAGTGCGGCTGCACGAACGCGAGGGACTGCGACCGAGTAGATTGAGTTCATGTGAGCATCCCTATATATATGGTACGCGACCAAGAGGGGAACGCATGAAGTCATCCCGAGCGCCTGTAGGATCCAACCTCTCGTGATCAGTAGTGCAGCGCTACCATACAGAAGTCCGAGTCGTGAAAACGGCTGGAAACACTGCACGTTGCTCGCAATTTGATCGCAACACATTTCAGTGGAACATTATCAAATGTGTATATTCCGACGCCAAACAGGTAGTGCATTGAACGCAAGGCACGATAGATTCCGCATTGAATAGTGATGGTGAACTTACTGTACATATTGCGATGTCTCGACGTCAATTGACTCATGCTCCCGCTCGAGAGCCATCTCGATGGTGTATCTGGCTGTCGAGCAACCATGGGAGCTAGGACGAGGGGCCCGTCATGTCAGGATGCTATGAGTCGGAGTGCTATAGAACGGCGAAGGAACGATGATAGAAGACGAATGAACGAAGGGTCAGCAGGAGAATATTCAAGGCTCCCAAGGCTGAGAGCGGTTGAGGCACCAGGATTATCGGAGATCGAATATGTTTTGATGGGGTTGTCGCAAGACACTTAGCTTTTTACACTCCTCTCTATGTTGGCTAGTTCTGTGGTACAAGGCTGTCTTACTCCTTCTGAAAGCCCACGGCTTACTACGCTGCCTACAGGTTTATTAGGACTCCCAAACACACATGAATCAAGCGCCTCTCGAGCTCAGGTTCACCCTCAGCTTCGAGCAGCGAGCAGCACATTCCTCCCCAACCTCCTCTCTAGCGTGATACCGACGCCGGTCGTGTCACTGCATGTCCTTTCGTCCCACTTGCTCTCTCTCGTCACACAAACTGCCTCCCTCTTCGCGCGCATGGCTCGCGCGACAGTACCGTGATCCCTATGTGAAGGCGCGCATGGCCTTCCCGGCGAACTATCGCTCTCGCTCCGCGTTCAAACTCCTCGAGATTGACCACACCTTCCATATCCTCGACCAGAACAACGTCCGGACTGTGGTCGACCTCGGCGCGGCTCCTGGAGGGTGGAGCCAGGTCGCCTCGGCGAAGCTTGGGTGGGCGGAGGACGTGCCTTTCCCCATATCGAGCAAGCCGCCGAAGAGATTGGTTTCGGGGTACGGGCTGAAAGACAAGGAGGCGGCGCGAGCTGGGAAAGCCAAGGGCGAAGGGCGAAGTGCCAGGTCGAAGAAGGCTGGTAAATACGAGAAGACGGAGGGAGACGAAGACGCTATCGACTTCGACCCATTAGCTGATGATCTTGACGCAGCTCCTCGTCCAGTAGGGCGAGGCACCATCATAGCCGTTGACCTCCTCCGGATGGAACCCATACTTGGAGTGAAGACGTTGCAGATGGATTTCCTTTCTCCAGAGGCCGACGAGGTGATCACCCAGCTGATGCTGGACGAGCCCAGCGCGGATGGCAAGGCGGACGTCATCCTCTCCGACATGGCCGCGAACTTCACCGGGAACGTGACGGCGGACAGACATGCCAGCTTGCAGCTCTCTGAGAGCGTGTTCGAGTTCACGAAGCGACATCTACGGCCAGCTGAGAGTGCTAAAAAGCGCAAGGCGGGCGCGCTTGTGTACGTCCTTGCTATACGAGTCTCTATCGCGTGTGGGCTGATCGTGTGCATCGGGTTAGGTTGAAGCACTTTGTGCACCCGTCCTCAGGCACGTTCCGCAAGCAATGCCTAGATCCCAACTTCAGGCTGGTGACGTACTTCAAACCCCCGTCCAGTCGTGCAGAGTCTGCGGAGGCATACTGGGTCTGCTTGGGCTGGAAGGGGGTGCAGTCATCTCATCAGCCAACACTCCCACCGGCTCGACCAGCGAGCTGAAGATGACTGGAGTCGGTCTCATACAGTATGCAGTGGGTGTACCCTCTTGTATCCTCCGTCCGAAGCCATAACGCATACATGCCAGTAGATAACGGCTGTTCGCCTATAGTCCGGGGTGACAGACCTGAGGACCATGCTCCAATTTCTGGGCTTTCGCACTGCTCGGTGAACGGAGACTCACCCCACCCTACGGCCACCCTCCAGCTCAAGACGTACGCACGCGCAACTGAGGCTCGCCAGACTGGTCAGTATGTATGCGAAGTGCAACGGAGGCATTGGCATGGGTGTTGCGACTTATTCGCCTATCCTGCTCTCCGCGTCGTGTCTGGCACACGCTAGGCAACACACATGTACAGCTCGATGCAATGGCAAGTCATACAATCACAGTGACATATGTTGAACGTAGTAGTACAATTCCGCGGCGACAATATGGAAGGCAAACATGGTAGCAAGATCGAGGCCGCTCGTAATCCGAAGACGGTGCACGATATCCTGGGCTGCGGCTTAAGCACCGAAACCGTAGAGGGTACGGCCAGAACGCTTGAGGGCATACACGACGTCCAGAGCTGTGACAGTCTTCCTGCAGAAGGGGCATGATGTCAGTATTGCAGAGATGACGCGTGAGAAAAGGTAACCTGCCTCTTGGCGTGCTCGGTGTACGTGACCTGTAGGGAAGATAATTGATAAGTAACCTATTACGGGGTTCTCTGCGACTGAGACAGCGGTACATACGGAGTCACGAATGACCTGTGGAGTAAAGCGTCAATGAACATGCACACGGATTGAGTGTGAAACAACATACGTTCTCGAGGAAGATCTTGAGGACACCACGGGTTTCCTCGTAGATGAGACCAGAGATACGCTTCACACCACCACGACGAGCAAGACGACGGATAGCCTGAGACAATGGGTGGCATTCTTCAGGTCTTCATGGAATCTGCACATGTTATGAACACGACATACCGGCTTGGTGATACCCTGGATGTTGTCGCGGAGGATCTTGCGGTGACGCTTCGCGCCGCCCCTAAGGAGTATAATATGGCGGTAAGTACATGGCCAGACGGGCGAGCGAGCCACTTTCGCGTTATGACGGCGCGCGGGGCGTTGATACATACTTTCCGAGACCCTTTCCGCCCTTGCCACGGCCAGACATTGTGTTGTGTTGTTAGGAGGAGCGGTGGGAGTTGATGAAGCTGAGAGGTGCCTTCGGAGTGAAGGAGAGAAGATGGTGGTCTGTGGTCAAGAAGGGTGCGGCGGCGGTGCGCGAAGGTTCAGTCCGCCAGACCAGAGGCGCCGGCGCGTATGTGGCGTTGGGCGCGTCTTGCTTTGCTCCCGCTTCTTTGTCTCACAACACCAACACCAACAGTTTGTTAGCGTGGCATTGTTGCCTCGTCGTTTGCAATGATTCCGGGCTACAAACATGTTGACTCGTTTGGCCCTGACGAAGACTATGAGACCGACGAAGAGATCGAGTATGTAACCCTCGACCTTGGGACGATCGAGCCAACGCTCGTTCCGAGCTCCTCAACTTACCGTCTCATTGTGAGTACATTGCTTGAATGCGTGCAGACTAGGTTTACATGCGTAGTACGCGTGAAAAAGGGACTTGATACACCTACTCCATACTTGCAACTGTCTGGGACGAAATTGAAAGGACAACATCAGTCATTGCTCGGGACGGAACTCCTGTTCACCGAAGCAAGCGGTATGTGCTGCGGAGGTTGCGGTGCGCAGACACTGTCGATTGAGACCCACTGTCATAGATGAGCAACACCAGCATCATCAGCCACAGGGCAAAAAGCCCCTCGTGCACGTTGCCACCACGGAGCGGCGTATCCGCTTCAAAGAGGTTGAACTCAAGCCTAAAGGGGAGGGCGCTGCTCCTGACGCTGTTGCTTCGTCGACGTCGAAATCTAGTACCGCAAAGAAGGTCAAGACGCAGATGGACCATGTGATGGGGACCCAGGCCGGCTCGTCCCGCCGAGGGCGTGGTGGCAAGAAACGCGGAGGAACGACGAAGTCGCAGTCTCAAGCGCAGACCCGTTCCAGCGGGAAGGGGCGCGCGCCAGATGCCCCTGCCGAAGCTGACGTACCGCCACAGACCGAGCCCTCTGAATTTGCCCTAGACCCGGCGTTGGCCCAGGCGGACCCAACGGAAAGCTGAAGCGCAATGTAGAACATGTCCGCGTATGTGACCGCGAGGTAAGCTTATCATGTGTATGAATGCGTCGCTTAAGCTTTGTGTTCGTAGGTCTATACCCAGAAATTGTCTCGATATCGATTGAACGCTGTATCACTACATCTCTTCTGTTCTCGTCAATCACTACCGACCTGGGCTCGACGCTAGCGCTGTTACGTCTCCGCCACCCCCTCATGTCCATGGCGTCCAGAACCAGGTGCACCGCGCCATCCGTAGGGGGCCTGAGCCGCTGTGGCCTATCAATCTCAGGAGAGCGACTGCCGGATATATTCGCGCACTCCTCACATTCAACACAAGACGCCTTCCGCGCATCGGAATACCCCCAGCCGCTGTCTCTTGTCGACGCTGCGCACCAGCGTGGCCGACACGCTCTGTGTACATCTGGGAACCCGTACTCCAATGACTACCGTGCATACGTGTCTATCTTTGCCGCAGCAGGAGGCCGACCGGATGGTCCCCCGGACTGTGGTCCAGATGTCTCCCATCTCCCCTAGATGCGAAGCGCGTTCAGCACGGTCTCGTTCCCTCGCCCATGGCTCCGCCGTCTTCTTGATCCCCCTTAGCTCCGGGCTGCCGATAAAGAGCACAACGAGGCAGCCCCCATGGCTGTGGTGCGCTCCTCATCGTTGGCGATGCTCTCTCATCTCCGCGAGGGGCAATGTATACGAGAACTCATGCGAAGTTCTCCCAAAATGGCTCTGGAGACGGGGAGGTGCCGCCCTGTGCTCGTCGCACATCGTTCGCAGACCATTTGGGCTATTCTCGTAGGCCCGTGACGACGCCGTGGATATGTTACACAGTGCGGTGAGACCTGAAGCTTTCCACCTCGAGTTCGGTCTTGGAGCCACTATCTCAAAAAGGACTGTATGCGCGGTCCGGATGGGCGGTCAGTGATCATGGCATAATCCGGGAAGATCGCACTGTTACGGTTTGTGTACCCTCTGGGCACGGCCGCGGCTGGTGCGTACATATATAAAGCCCAACGAGGCCTGTGAAGCTCAGCAGCCCGTCCTGGCACGAGTGTCTGCACTCACCCACTCTCTTTTCGCTCCCTCGCCATACTACGTTGCCACGACCAACCCATATCTTGACATGAAACTACGACGCGACCTTCCAAGGTCGCGTGCGACAGCGACTACCGCGGTGTCGACGACGACCTTCCTTTCCTGCATCCTTGCGGCCGCACACTTCCCCTCTTCCGAGGAAGACTTAGGGCCAGCGCCCGCTGCGCGCGTGGGCCCCACTTGACTCGGTGAGTTCGCAGTGGCTTCGTCGCACCCAAGTTGTCCCGTGCCGTCTTCGGCTTTGAACCCCTCCGC